>CAJHNH020003301.1:224919-254919 GCA_905116865.2 Candidula unifasciata | reverse complement strand
ATTGATCCCTGGCATCATGAGAGCTAATAGATTGAAATTGCTGATGCATATTCAGAGAAAGATGACAGAGAGGTAACAACTATATACACAAGGGAGCTGAATGGTCATAGACCAGGAGGCCGACCAAGAAGACGATGGAGAGATAATGTCCAGAGAGACATTTGGTGTCATCAACTGGAAAGAGAAGGCCAAACAGATAGATGAGTAGAGGCTGATGATATCAATGAACCTCAAGGTATCGGAACGCTTGAAAAAGAAGACGATGGTAGGTGGTGCATAGATAAATAACAGAATATGGCAGGCCAATATTGTTTAAAGTAAAAATATATAATGGCATATATGTGCCACTGAAGTCTTCTGCTTCTTGTTTATCGGCTGTTCAACCACCTCTGAACTTTAGTCTTGTTCCAGAACATGAGCGTTGCGTGCACATCCGTTTTACAAATCTGGCTTATATGGAATGCAGACTACTGCTTCAATGCCTCTCAGGCACATGCACTCCAACTTTGAAGGACCCCTCCCCCCCCCCCCTAGTTAATCGACTCTTCCTACACGCTTGTTGAGGAAGCTATGGGAGTGTTCTTTGTTTCTTTTAAAACCACAATGGAGTCCCAGAACCCACTCTGTGAGTGCCATTTAAGTCAAAAGATTGAATTAAAACAACCCGTAGCTAACTCTATCGTATATCTGTGCGAGTGCTGCCTACATGCTCTCCACGTGCAGTAGACAGGTCCCAGGTCTTGCCAGCTGGCATTCCGGTGGAAGCCAAGTTGTGCGGTTCAATAGACGACTTACGCACCAAAACCTTCTTAGGAGTGTGTGACCCTCGCATTTGAAAATCATTGACTGTGAATATCATAAACCTATAAGAACAGGACTGTGAAAAGTAGACATTAACAATATAAGGTTGTGGAAGAAAAAATGACTGAGGTTTCAGGGAGTGAAAACAGCTAAACCGCATGACCTAGATATGTTGAGTGTTGAGCTAAGAACTGACATCACAGCACTCGGTACATTCCCATAAGTGCTGCGTCCTCATCTTTCAGCAGCCAACGAAGAGTTTTAATTCCGTTGATGCCAGAAGGATTACATGTCCGTCTTGCTTTTCTCAGAGTTTACATTGTCGACCACATCCTGTGGACACTTCCAGGTGTGTCCTTCTCTCCAGACAATAATGATCGAATCGTACCTCTGTATTCTTCACCATCTCCGAAAGAGCCTTGATCACATCTCGCTTGTCATGCACACATTAGCCATTGTGTCTGCCTGTTTATTTCATTACACTGTTGTATAACCTGCCTAAACAGTTGCCTGCTCACCAGAATCGCGTAGGTTCGAATATGCAACTCGGCGCAGTTGTAAAATTCAGATGGACTCCAAAGACAAAGCAGCTTAAAATCTGGACGAGGTAAGCCCTTGTAGGTAAAATCGGTAGGTCCGATGCAGACCACATCAGCCATCGAGTACTAAAGGGTCTATAAAATATGCGACTAGTACTGAACGCCAAATTTATTTCATCACTTCCTTTTTCCAGATTCAGATGTCAAATTATCATCATCATCATCAGTTGCCTTGTCGACTGGCGTGGGCGATTATGCCTCTCCATAGTCCACGATCTCCTGCAGCAATTATCAGTTGCTTGTGCCGACACTCCTCCATGCCATGCAACAAGACTGTCAATAATCTTTCTCTCGTTGTCTTCCTCTACCTCTCCTTCCACAGATCTTTCTAGTGGCCACAACATGTTCCATTTTCCCTCTTGTCATAAAATGGCCGAAAAATGATGACTGTCTCATTCTGATGTCTGTGATAAGTTATGTTCGGGCTTCCGTCATCTTTCAAAAACTCTTGGTTGCTCTTTTTAGCTGTCCAGGGTATTCTAAGCATTTTTCTGTAACATCACATCTCTGAGGCCTCAATAAATTGTTTGGCCTGTCTACCGATTGCGCAGGATTCACAGCCATATGTTAAAACTGAATGTACGTAGCAAGCAAGAATTCTTTTTCTAACTCAATGACAAGGATATATTGTACAAGATGTTCTTCATTTTTTAAAATGCAGTTTTTGCCGGCCCTATTCTGTTTCTTATCTCATTTACGCATCTTCCATCTAGTGTTATCCATGTGTCCAGATACTTAAATTTCTGTACTTGTCCTAAAATGACACCATCGACTTTTATTACACATTTAGGAATAATTCGTTTCTTTGAACCAACATTACTTCTGTCTTCCCATTATTCAAACTGAGGACCATTCTTCCACTTTCTAACACCACAATGTCTATCATTTCCTGTAGTTCTCTCTGACTTGTTGCTATCAAGACTGTGTCATCAGCATAAAGTGAAAATCATATACTAAGATTTTGAGACACATCATACTATTGTAGATTTTCTCTTATAGTATCTTTCCACATTGTTCTTGGTTTACCGCGTAAACTACGTTCTTCTCCTCTATTGGTCAATACACTGTATAGTTAAGGCGTTCCAAGGTTTTTTAATGTTTTCAAGGCTTTTCTTTTCAATTGACAAACTAATTTATTTGCTATTTTGGCATGTAAGTTAGTGCTGGGTCTGTGCCGACTGTTTTCTCTAGCGACTTCATTCCAGATTTCATATCTGTGTGTCATTTTTTGCAGCTTTTCTGAGATATCTCTTTTTCCCCAAGAGTTATGTGAGCGACCACTTATAGCACCAATATGGGATGGGGATGGATATGCGGTGTATATGTTATATTATCACAGCCGCCGTCATTGCTAATTGGGCATTCCTCTGTGTGCTCAGTCCTCCGATGCAGCAGCCGCTCTAAGGTACCTCTACTGTTTGATCTGTGAGTAGTATTTATAGTGCCCGTTGTCTTGGCAAGAATGAGGATATACTGCTGTTATACTCTGCTTCACAGAGCTTTAATCCCAGGTGACGCAATCATGTAAGCTTGAACGCTCCATCATAATCCACCACCCTAATCCGTACATTGTTGATTGTATTAGCTCTGCCCATGCGTCTTCTTGTTTATATTGATTGACATATAAACTTTCCCTGACATACACGCTTGTGTGATACTTATCTTAGTGCTGAGTGAGAATGTCTTATTTTAGAATGGGGCGGGGGTTGGGGGGAGGGGTTGGGGGGGGGTGGGGCGAGGCGTAAGCTATCAAGCTATCTACTCCAATAATTATTTTCTGCTTAGAATCTGTGGCGTAATGCGATTGTGTAGAATACCTAGAACTTTTTTGGAAGCAAGAATGAACAATCCTAATATTTTTGCAAGAGTTCTAGGTTGAATAATAACTTATCCTGAAATTTCAGGAAGAAGCAGTGGTTATGGGGTGGCTACATTCTGAGAGATAAACATCTGCTATATCCAGTAACTGGACAGCTTCATTGGAAGAAAGCTGGACGAAAGCAGCAGGAGCAGATTCTTGGCAACGCTCTGTCATGCCATGAAATTATGTCAGTGCTGAAACTATATACGCTGTCTGGGATTTCACAACTTAAAGAAAGTATATAATCAGACCTTCTTTCTCTCTCTTGTTGTACCCCACCAGGACATCACACAAGCGATAAACAACTGGTGACACAAAGTGCCACCATGCGGATGGGGATCACCAGTGGAGAGGTCCCGGAAACCTCTTTGAGTCGTTAGGCTATATTTATGGCCCGACAATATTCAGCCCCCCCCCCCCCCTTTCCCCCTCCCCCCACCCGTCAAAAGCCACGGTGCCGCTTCAAATAACAAAAAACTGCTTCCCACATGTGGACGACTAACTTTTGTACAGAATTATCAGACCCAAAGCGCCATGGCTACTGATTATTATACATTATAGTGCAGAATGTAAACACAAATTGAGTGACAAAGAAATATGAAAAATGACCAATGCTGTATTGTAGGCAGCCGTGAGACCATGGGGACTCTGGAGTTGATCTCTCCCCAGAGTCCGCGTCAATGTGGTATCTTTTAGGTCGCGTTTTCATGTCACTTATACTGTAGCTTTGACCTTCCTGCTGTTCTGATTCATGTTATCATTTCACTATACAGGTGATCACATAGAATGAGACCGTATAGTGTGCTGTTGATCTTTCTTGTTGTCAATAGTTTGAACATGTTAGTGAAGATATTCTTTAGCCATTTTTATTCTCATTTTGATTTCTATTTCACTTTTTCCATCATCTGTTATTACATCTAGATATGAGAAACAGGATACTATTTCTAATGTCTCTCCGTTTGTTGAGATGCTTAATCACTTTGGCCCCTACTTTTAATTGTTAATTATTATGGTTTTTGTTTTTTGAATAGTAATAATATATACTCTGCTCTCGTCATCAACCTATGGTCTATAAAAGAAGAACTCCACAGGGGATCATGTACAGAAGGAGTTCACCGATCATCAGTAGAAGATCCCTCGTCGACAATTGTGTCGACAATAGTGACTATGCAAGGGGTTCTGTGAAATGCTAAGTTAAATATATATTGTCGCTGCGGTAGCCAATTAGGCCAGACGGTTACCCTAACGACCAAGTGACAAGCTTACGGTTGGTTCATCAACCCATATTAGACAAATATGCCTAGTACACCTTCAGGCGTGTAGAAGATTTCTTAAATTTTTTTTTTTTAAATCACGTACTCTACACCTGTTTACTTGGTTCTCTAAGTTCTTTCTGTAACTCCTGCTCATTTTCAACTACTAACACTGTGTCATCAGATTTGTTAAGAATATGTTACTACTGAAGTATATGTTCATTTAGCTTGTTGAGAATATGTTCCTACCGAAGATTATGTTCAATTAGCTTGTTAAGAATATGTTACTATAGAAGTTTATGTTCATTTAGTTTCTGCTACTCTACACATATCGTACACCATTGAAATGACACAACTTATGTTGCGAAGCTTGCAATTTGCGCTCATCGATCCATGCCTTCGACATCAATTATTGTTCTCCAATGCCTTCGATATCAATTTTTGTTCTCCATGTGCCTTGTTATGTTATGTTATCACAGTTGACATCAGGGCACATTGGACATTACTATGCACATCATTCAATCCTCCGACATAGCAGCCATACCGAACACCCCTGCTAAACGTTTTCGTGCAAAGCTGGTTATACGATCTCCTGTTTGATTCGAAGACGGCATAGAGATGCTTCGCCAGGCATTACTCCCACGGCAAGTAATCGTATTAGCTTAAGAGATTAGCATTGCCCGCCAGACACCATCAGTATGCACAGGCATCAAGTAGCATGACCAGCTTGTTGTCGAGGCTATCAAGTGTTTGCTGAAATTATAATGAATGCAAAACTATAACCCACTTTAACAATTGTATTATTTATCATCATCATCATCATCTTGTACAGTGCTGGTAGGTGTATGCTGTCATCTTTCGACATCCAACATTTTGAAAGACAACTTGGTGTATGTGTGTGTGCATGTGTGTGTGTATGTGTGTGCGCGCTAACATGCTCTCCGTATAAAGATAAAAATTGGCAAGAAAAAGCAAGAAGCTATTATGATGTTAGTATTGTTGATGGTCTTGAATCTCTCTTAGTGGTCGGGGTTAAGAACAGACCGTCTGCTCCCATAACAAGCATGTCGTAAAAGGCAATTAATTATGGGCGATACTTTCAAAATCACTCGGATCCGAAATTATTATGGAATTGATGACCACCGCCGCAATTAATTGAATTAGACAGACCTAAGAAGTCGACGATAGATGAATTGTTTCTGCAGGTAATTCACTGTGATTGAATTTGAAAAAAAAAGAGATAGAAAGAAAAAAAGAGAGAGAGAGAGAGGGGGGGGGGGAGGGGAAGAGAAAGATATAGAGAGACTGATCATAATCAATCGTTAGTAACAACTAACATGAGAAGCTTGAGAAAGGCTGCAGTAGTGGCTAGAAAAGATAATTTCGAGACTGATCGTCATACCAGAAAAAGTCGACAGAAATAAAATTAACGACTCAATTATAAACAAATGTAACACATACATTGGTTTGCTCGCTCTAAAAACATTGGTTTGCTCGCTCTAAAAACATTGGTTTGCTCGCTCTAAAAACATGTTATTTACTGAAAGAGGAGAATGGCGTATCCTTGTCATTGTCTTAAGGGCCCTATTTATGTGTGGAAAGGGAGGCGGTGGGGTGAGAGGGCAGGCGATGGAAGAATTGACCTACTGCTCCCCTAACAAGCGTGTCGTAAAATGTGAATAATCAGGGGTGTTTCCTTCGATGTCAGAGAGGCAAGGAACCAGCAGTCTGTATACAAATTAGGCAGATCTGTAAAATGGATGTGCAGGCACAACTCAGGTTCTGGAACGGAGTAAAGATCGTAAGTGGACGAACAGCTACAACTCTCCAAAGTAGTTTACAGCCGGTAAACTCAAAGAAGGAGAAAACGAAGAAGAAGAAGAAGAAGAAGAAGAAGAAGAAGAAGAAGAAGAAGAAGAAGAAGAAGAAGAAGAAGAAGAAGAAGAAGAAGAAGAAGAAGAAGAAGAAGAAGAAGAAGAAGAAGAAGAAGAAGAAGAAGAAGTTGAGGAAGAAGATAAGGGTGTAAAGTCTGCTGCAGATCAAGAACGAGGTGAGGAGATAACATCAGAAAAACAGTATCAGATGTCTATAGCACTTGCTGCCCATAAAAGCTAAAACCTCAATTATGTATCCATAGTGACTTTAGAACCAGGGTAAGTGACGGAGAACAGACAAAATTTCCTCTGTGCAATTCATAGAGCACTACAAGCGTCATTAAGGATACGATTACTTCTAAGAATGAAAGCAAAACTGGCAGAACTGAAACAACTCAAATAAAAGCACAACAGTGGTTTTTTACCTTCTGGGGAACCAGTCTCTCTCGGGGGGTGGGGGGGGGGAGGGGGAGCACAAGGAAATTTTGGAAGGAGGAGGGCGTCAAACAATATTAAAATGAAGTTCATTTGTACTTGTAATAATCTGTTATACTAACATTTATTCTTTAGTAAAGAAACAAGATTATTTTGATCTGGAGAAAACAAGGCACCTGTGTGTAACCAGAAGGTCTGGCCGTCTCACTACACTCAGAGGAAAGGCAAGAAGAACACATAACCAGATTGTGACCGGTAACATCAGTATTTAAACTCTGAGCTGGCTGCTGAAGATGAGGACGGAGCACGCATGGGAATGCACCGAGTGCTGTAATGTCGATTCTTGAATCAACTCAACTCAAGACAACTTTTCAGTTAAATTATCAGTTAAAATTTAACGGTAATTAAAAACAAAACTGCTGCCAGCTTCATATCGATAGTGATCTCTATTGCGCCTTGTTTGTCCGACATAGGAACAAAAATAGCAGATATCCTCAAGACAAAACAGTGACAACCACCGTCTCAATGATTTTCGGACACTAAATTACCAGTTGCTGGTGATTGTTTTCTTTTGTTATTTGAAACTTGGATTAATGTGTAATCATAACAAGAATGCGTGGTACTGTCTGCCACAGCGAGCCACACTAAAACGTTACAGCGGGTATAGAGCATGTTGAAGACCTCGGAAAAGATGGAGTCATGGTATTAGGAACATGATTAGAGAAATGAACATAAGTCTTAACAGAACTCATCAACGAATGTTAAATCTCTCCCCGACACATCGCTGGGGTACAAGGTGGAAGAGATGAAGAAGAAGAAGATTAATGTGTAATCTTTGTCCTTGTCCTTTTAATCGTGATGTTTTTTTTAAAAAATATTATTATTAATACTAGTCTTTTCAATGACACTATTTTAAGTTGGGTTGAGGGGATGCGTGGGGTTATTGCCATATTTTCAAAGGTTGTAGAAGGGCTACATTTAATAAGAAAATAATGAAAAGCCACTGCTATAAAGACCACCCTCTCCTCCCCCCCCCCCCCCCAATGTAATGATCAGTAGGAAGGCCTCGTCTGTCATAGCTTCCAGCATGGAGGGCTTTAAGAGCAAACTATTGAATGCAGAATTTTTGACAAGTTGACAGTGAGGTCACGCCCAAAGAGTTGCTTGAAAATGCAGAGACCTGTCACCGAAGACATATCAAGTACCAAAGTGGGCAGCTGAAGTCAAGACATCCATAGAACAGGGTTACTGTGCTGTCCTGCAGCGCGCGCGCGCACACACACACACACAGACACACACAGACACACACACAGACACACAGACACACACAGACACACACACATACACACACAGAATACACACACAGACACACACACATACACACACACACACACACAGACACACACACACACACACAGACACACACACAGACACACACACAGACACACACACACAGACACACACAGACACACACACAGACACACACACAGACACACACACAGACACACACACAGACACACAGACATACACACATACACACACAGACACAGACACACACACACACAGAGACACACAGACACATACACACACAGACACACACACATACACACACAGACACACACACACACAGACACACACAGACACACCGACACACACACAGACACACACAGAGACATACACACATACACACACAGACACACACACACACACACACACACACACACAGTAACACAGACACATACACACACAGACACATACACACACATACACACAGACACAAACACACAAATACACACACATACACACACACACACACACACAGCCTTAAAACAAAAAGCAATGCTTCTGATTGTTTCTATAAACACAACATTTCCTAATAATTTGAGCCAAGTTTATCATCATCAGTATTTTTGTCGTTGTTGTCGTCACCATTGTCCTCATTATCGCTGGCACGATGATCATCATCATTATAATCATCATCACTGTCATCGTCATAGTCATCGACATCATAGTGATGGTTAATGAAAGACATTTTACCTTTTTTATGTTTGTCCATGAACCTTGACTTCCAATATCAAGTTCATTTCATTTTAAAAAAAAATTATTTATGTACCAAACCTGAGGGAGTCGCCATGGCGTAGCGGCTAGAATCTTGACTGCGGATTGAAAAGTCGTTAGTTCGCTTCCTGGCGGAGCCGAGCTTTTTTCAAAAATGACTTTGACTTGCAGGTAGACTTAGCCTTGAGTGGGTACCAGATGCAGTCCTGGAAAGTAAAGGCGGCCGGCGTGATGCTTACCACGTCACCCATCATTGTCCGATTGTTTTTTTAAAAATTATAGGTCTAGCCCTATATGCCCTGTACACCTAAAGGCGGGGAGAAGGGTCCTTTACTTTTTAAAAAAACTAAAACCGAAACTTTAAATTTTTTTTTTTCTATTCAATACTGATGTATAAAGCAGAAACACGGAGAGAAACTAGAACAATTACTAATAAACTACAAAACCTTCATTAACTAGTCCCCAGGCAGAGTAAAAAAAAATATAAAAACAAAAGTAATGATCTCTTTTCACGCCTACGCCGGTCGCTTTTACTTCCCATGACAGTCGTCCTGGTACCCATTTTAGGCTTGGTCGACCTGCCACGCCCTATACCATGATTAAAATCTACGCAGCCAGCAGTGGGATTCGATCACGGTACGTTGGAATTACGAGTCGGACTCGCCACACCTGAGCCACTGACCCTCGTCCACGCCGAATAGGATTAAATGGTGTGATAGAATCATTAATGTTGAGCTTTATAAAGGAGAGACTGATGCAAGTTCCATTAAATAAAGAGGCAATGAAGAGACGCTGGTAGTGGATATGCTACGCACTGAGAAAATCTGAGAACGATATAACCAGAATGTCTGTGCACTGGAACCCACAGGAACATTGAAACAATTGCAGAACAATACACTGTTAGAGAAGGGAGCTAGAGAATGAAATTAAAAGGATTTGGAGAACACGATATGAGCTGCCTGCAAAGGTAAACGATCGACGACTTGGCGTCAGCTGTTTGAGAGCCAGGTCATAAAGGGCAGGTGAAGAAAAAGGCATTTCTCTTTTTAGGATATACTGGTCTTTATAGACTGTCTAGTTATCTTATCGTCCCTCTAACTCTCTCAGTCCCCCTCCGTCTGTCCGTCCGTCCATCTACTAAGCCTGTTCGTCAGCCAGTCAGTTAGCAAGGCAGTCAGCCTCCCTGACAGCCTGCTTGTCTCTGACTAAAGATCTATCTATCTATCTATCTATCTATCTATCTATCTATCTATCTATCTATCTATCTATCTATCTATCTATCTATCTATCTATCTATCTATCTATCTATCTATCTATCTATCTATCTATCTATCTATCTATCTATCTATCTATCTATCTATCTATCTATCTATCTATCTATCTATCTATCTATCTATCTATCTATCTATCTATCTATCTATCTATCTATCTATCTATCTATCTATCTATCTATCTATCTATCTATCTATCTATCTATCTATCTATCTATCTATCTATCTATCTATCTATCTATCTATCTATCTATCTATCTATTCTATCTGTCTGTCTGTCTGTCCATGTCTGTCCTGTCTGTCATGTCTGTCCATCCATCCCTGTCTGTCTGTCCATCCATCCATCCATGTCTGTCCATGTCTGTCATCCATCTGTCTGTCTATCTATCTGTCTGTCTGTCTGTCTGTCTATCTATCTGTCTGTATGTCTATCTGTCTGTCGGTCGGTCGGTCTATCTATCGGTCGGTCTATCGGGTCTATCTATCTATCTATCTATCTATCGGTCTATCTATCTATCTATCTATCTATCTATCGATCGGTCTATCTATCTATCGGTCGGTCTATCGATCTATCGGTCGGTCGGTCTATCGGTCTATCGATCTCGGTCGATCTATCTATCGATCGGTCTATCGGTCGATCGGTCTATCTATCGATCTAATCTATCTATCGGTCTTATCGGTCGGTCTTCGGTCGGTCGGTCGGTCTATCTATCTATCTATCGGTCTATCTGTCGGTCTATCTATCGGTCGGTATCGGTCTGTCTGTCGGTCGGTCGGTCGGTCGGTCGGTCGGTCGGTCGGTCGGTCGGTCGGTCGGTCGGTCGGTCGGTCGGTCGGTCGGTCGGTCGGTCGTGTCGGTCTGTCGGTCCTGTCGGTCGGTCGGTCCGGTCGGTCGGTCGGTCCTGTCGGTCTGTCGCTGTCGCGTCGCGTCGCGTCCTGTCGCGTCGCGTCGCGTCGCGTCGCGTTCTGTCCTGTCCTGTCCTGTCCTGTCCTGTCCTGTCCTGTCCTGTCCTGTCCTGTCCTGTCCTGTCCTGTCCTGTCCTGTCCTGTCCTGTCCTGTCCTGTCCTGTCCTGTCTGTTTTCTATCTGTCTCTCTGACTACATGCTTATGAATAATTTGCATTTTGTCTCTCTGAATCTGTCTTAATATATATATATATATATACACACACATTCGTCTTTTTGTCTGTCAGTTTATACGTCCGTCTGTCTATCTATTCAGCCTCTATCTTTTATTTTTCTGACTACATACTCATGAATAAATTGCATTCCGTCTCACTCCTCTGTTAAACAGATATAATCTTATCGACCTAGAAAAGCTTAAGACAATTCTCACTTCAGAAAACAACATCGTTATCTTTTCAGTTTCCTGTATAATTTGAATAATAACCCAACAATAATCCATCATTAGAACCTGCTATACAATTTAAAGTAAAGTCTCCGCAGACGGCGCCCAGACGGATCAAAAATACATTTGTAAGAGGAATTAGCACATATTATAAATCGTCTGCTACCGCCCCTCCCCCTAACCACCGCCCTCACTCCCGACTGCTATTCTCTAACTTCTGGACGAGGAGCATTCCGCCTGAGGAAAATTATCTCGTTAAATATTTGACTAACATTCGTAGGCTAATTTGTGAATTTATAACTTTATACAGTCAAAAAAAAATTTTACATATTTAAATGACCTTTGGTAGACAATAATAACTTTCTAAATGACCTTTGGTAGAAAATGGTAAATATCTAAATGACCTTGAGTAGCCAATGAAAAATATCTAAATGACTTTTGGTAGACAATTATAAATATCCAAATGACCATTGATAGACAATAATAAATATTTAAATGGCCTTTGGTAGACAATCATAAATATCTAAATGACCAGTCTTTTGGTAGATAATGATAAATATCTAAATGACTAGACAATGATAGATATCTACATGACTTTAGGTAGACAATGATAAATATCTAAAATGACCAGACAATAATAAATATCTACATGAACTTTGGTAAGCAATGATAAATATCTAAATAAGCTTTCGTGGACAATCATAAATAGTTAAATGACCTTAGGTGGAGTATGATAAATATCTAAATGACATTTGGTAGATAATGATTTATATCTTTATGACCTTTGGTAGGTAATGTCCTTTTCAATCGTTTTAGCTCATTAGTTTAAAAAAATCATAGGAAGTGATTAAACACTTTTCTCCTCAAATATTTCGTAGTTTTTTCATGTCCTACCCCCCCCCCCTTCTCTCCTTTTTCGATACCCTGTTTAGGACTGGTGGCCAGAGTACTTGGCCCTTTCTTGCTGTTATTGAGGTTTATGTTAAGAATGATTCTGACCGAAACGTATTTTTGAGTTGTATGTGCTCGTTTTTTTCTGTTCCACTTTTAATAAGGTTCTTAGTCTCTGTTCAGTGCATTAGTTACAAAATAATCTCTCTCTCTCTCTCTCTCTCTCTCTCTCTCTCTCTCTCTCTCTCTCTCTCTCTATCTGTGTATGTGTGTGTGCGTGCGCGCGCGCGTGTGTGTGTGTGGAAAAACTAAAAATTGCAGGCCAAACATATGCAAGTTTTTTTTTAAACTCTCTAAAGATAGCGATTGATAAAAGTCAAACACCAGAATCATCACAGAATTAAGCTCTTGAAACTCTGGTGTCGACTGTTGGTGCTGGCACCTCTTGCTTGTCGGGGCACCATAACGAAAACCCGGGCACCTTTGGGCCTCCAAAAAATTATTTTTCCTCGAGGAACGGGAAGTGAAAAAAAAAAGCATGGGTGTAGGGGGTAGTGTTGGACCACACAACCATGTACCGGCGTTATCTTTCATGTATTTGTTTATACATTACAAATAATATAACCCTATATTTATTTGCCGTTCAGTGTATAATGAAAGAGTGGCAGTAATAATTGTTGTGTTACTTAAACAGGGCTGAATTTTATGTGTGTGGGAGCCGGGATGTGGTGGGGACGGGGTGGGCTCTGATCTGCCACAATTCTATATTTCTCTGTGTTTTCTCTTCTAGCTGCGTCTGCCTGTAGCGTCTGATGTCTTTACTGCTTGTGCAAACTTCTTTGCCAGGACTAATTGGTTCTTCATTAGTATTTCTTTTAATGAGACCGTGAGGAGCATTTTGTGGTGTTTTTTTCAGTGGCACAGGGGCAGCGCCATTAGCCTCGGACCCATTTGCACTGAAGTTAATACGTCGTTAGTGTTGATCACATTTCAGTTGGCTGCTCAGCAGGTCAAGCTACTTATACCTTTTGTCTTTGTTTTGGTGTTTTTCTCTTACCTGATGGTTTCCGTGTTTTGTGTCTTCCTCTTGTCTGATGGTTTCTGCACAATGTTGACATTTTTTTTTAACGTATCCAGAAACCATGAGTTGTAAACCCTTTGGCTCGGTTCTATGGATATCGCAACCCTTCGGCATTGATTCCATTATAGGTACCGTTAATCTGGGAGAAATGTGGCTTTTCTGCCTACCCCCGGGAGTGAACCTGGACCACAAGGAGTTCGTCACCCGGCCGCCGCGAAAGTCAGGTTTAACCAACTTCGCTAGAGAGCCGGGCATGTTGACATTTAAATTTAACATATTTTAGTTTTACACAACTTATTTCGCGTGTGGGTTTCGGGGCCCTATTTTGAGAAAAAAATGGGGGATTCGGGAGGAATCCCCAGTACCGGCGCCCCTCCCATCTGCAACAAGCCTATCGTACAAGGCGACAATTGGGGAAGATTTCATCAAAGTCGGAGTGCGTCTGCCTGAGAAGCGAGAAAATACCCGTCTGCATAGAAATAAGTAAGATGTCTGAAACGGATACGCAGTGCAAAACATAAGTTCTGCAAAAGGACCAAAGTCCAGAAGTGGACAGACAACCATAACTTTCCCCCTGGGTTTCTAGCCGTTAAAAGTTAAGTGAATCAGCTGTTGCGTCAAGTACTTTCACTAACAATTCCAGTATCCTTAAAGTCAGAGGATATCAGAGGAAAAGAGAAAAAAAGGGTCCCCCAAAAACTGACTGCGGCATCTCTGACATGGAAAACTGCACTGAAAGCATGGAAAGTCCTCTCTGAAGCCTCATGTGCCACTAGGCCTAACGAGAACTGATTGATTGATGAAGTCAGTCAGTTTCAAAACTGGTGTCGCACCAAGGTACCATTAAATGCCCAATTTGTATCACACCATATAACACTTGCACTTTCAATTCCAATCACTGTTGAGTCTATTTGAAAACTGGTGACGCACCTAGATACCACTGAATGCCCAGTTTTAATTAGTAAATGCATAAACTAATATCACTTGAAACATTAGTACGAACCCTGTCAAATACACAGATAAAGAAGAGACTGGTTTAAGTAACGACATAATAAACGTTCAAAACTGGTGTCGCACTAAAATACCACCAAAAGTCAAGTTTGTATCACACACAATATACCACTTGTACTAATAATTCCAGTCTCTCTAAAGTCAGTTTTAAAACTGGTGTCGCTCCAAGATACCACGAAATCCCCAGCTTGAAATTACTACATTCACAAACCGAATATCACTAGAACCCTAAGGACTAACCCTGCCAAATACACCCAGAAGCTAAAAACTGTTTACACCAAAGACCTAAATTAATATCACCAGTAGCAACATCTCGAGTGCTGTTATGGTCTAACCAAAAGCCTTAAATCCAAGCTTAATGCAAAAGTCCAGGCATTGGCTCCAGAAGCGGATTGATGGCACTCTTGGTGTTGGCAGATTTTGATAATGTTATAGGAACTCAGAGAGAAAAAACAGATTTTTTCCAATCTACTCGGGATTTTTCCATGGCCGCCAAAGGATATTAAATCGTAAAACCGGGGGATTTATTTTTAGATGCTATCCCTTATACGAACAAAATCCCCGAAACGGGGGGAAAACAGTTCATTTACTCGGATGACGTCCAAATGAGTATGTATTGTACCATTATGAATTTATATTAGGATAAAACGCGGGGGATGGAAAGATTATAAGGTTAAAGATGGGAAATGAAAACTAAACGGGCAAGCAGTGACGGGTTTACCAGTACTTTTGGATTTGTGACAGTCGGAGTAGGTAGATTCTGAAGGTTTCTAGTATATTAACACAGTTTTAGAGTGACTGGAGTGGGGGAGTGGGGGAGGGGTATGTTGGGAAAGGGGGGGGGGGAGGAGGGCGTAATCACACACCTTTCTCTTAACAAGATCTATCCTGAGGAGACTACAAGTACTAAAATGATTGGCAGAATCCATGTTGGAGAACAAAACACATTCCAACGTTTTATTCTTATTGTATTTTCCCTCGCTGTTTTGTGGTTTACAGCCAGACTGCAAAATTTGCGCCTTTTTAGACCAATTCATTTGATTTCAACTGAATCCTAAAATGTCGCCTTTTACCATATGCTTGTTGTGTGGTGGTAGACTTCTTAATCTTGTTCTTCCCCCTACCTCCCCCACCACCACCCCCCTACAAGACCCCTGCAAAATGAATCAGGAACCCTTTGGCGGCAGACACCAGCGAATCAAAGAATGACTGGGGTAGGGGAGGTGGGGTACAGCGAGACAACTTTAACTATGACATTGACGAAATCTGTTCTGTCCATGCACGCCGTGTATTAATACTTGCCAGCTTGTCCACCCTTTCCTAATCTTTAACTCTGGCATGCCCAGGTGTGTCGATCCAGGTAAAGGCGCTTAAGCGTGACTTCAGAACGTTGTCTACCCATTCAAAACAGTGCCTCTCAGATGTGATATTCCGGAACACGTCCATGAAGTCTAATATGATTACCGTATGTTTGTTCTGCTGCCCATGTGAATGCTCTATAAGTAGCTGTTATATTTCCAAGATCAGTGATTGACTTAGTTGTCAGGTAAGCACCACTTTCCTCTTTGTTTCTAAATTCTAGGCGCTATATATGCCTATCTTATCTTGACCCGTGTTTCACAAACCCATCTGTGCATATGATTTTTGCTGGATATGATCGATCAGTGCCCTTATCTGGTTGTCTACTGAAACATGATTCCGGTTCCTGCAATATCTCTTCATGTGGTGACAGTTGTACGAGTTTTTATGCATGTTTACGAGTATATCCATCCATTCTTTTACGTATCTGTGATGGTCCAGATAGATCACATACTTGCTGGATTATATTTCCAGACTTGGCCATTCAGAAGCGGTAAGACTACGTATTCAAGTCCGTCCCAATGTAGGGCGAATTTTTTCGTTATTTTGAAGCCATACACTGGTTGTTGGTGACCCTAAGGTAAGCCAACCTGTGGCTTGAACGGGGTTTCTGGGTACTAACCATGGGTGATCCTCATCCGAATGGTGGCACTTTGTGTCACCAGTTGTTTATGGCTCAGTGTGATGTCCTGCTGGGGCTAAACACAAATCAGTCAGAAGCGGTTCCATTTCAAGACGCTCTCCTGTTATGCCCCCTCCGCCTCATCCCACCACTAGTGATAGCGTTGTGCAGATGTTAGGGGAAGGATGTGTGTGTTGTGAAAGAGGAAGGAAGGGGGGGGGGGAGGCTGTACTGGGCGGGGTTAGTGGAAAAGGGGGGTTGGTTATTGTCTTCTGACACCTTCGTGTACACCTTGACCTGTGCATCTTTGTATCTGGTGGCCATCGCGGATATACCTCATGCATGTACCCAAACAGGGTATACCCCAAGAAATGTCTTTTGTGCAGCCGAGATTGCGTCACTAGCCTCGTTTTATAGTGGTTCCAGTCTTCCTAACTGAGCTCTACTGAGAGGGATGATCCCATACCGTAGTCTATGTGTCTAATCACCAGACCCAGATATGAAAATTACGAAAAGATTCAGCGGTGTCGGGTTATGACCTTATCTGCATGAAACATGTACGACAGGCATTTATCGAAGGTCCTCCCAAGATGTTTTATCATGTTTCTTCTTTCGCTTTCTATACACCTGGCGCAGCTGTGTGGGTATTCAAGATGAACCATATCAACGGTGCATCTGCCAGATTCACCTGTTATTTATCATTGCGGATATGCATGGAATTAAAACGGCACAAGAATAGACACCTGTGACAATACGCTCGGTGACTTCAGAATGTCTTTCCTTAACCTACTTTTATTCCTTTGTGTTTCGAAGTATAAAGAAATAAATGGTTTTGGATACATCCCTAATCTAAGTAGGCGAAATGAACAAACATTTAATTTTCCCGGACTGTTGATAATATCAAACACTGAGACTCTTTCCCAGATGTAAAGTGTTAAGGTAGTCTTTGTGACGCCTGTGATTCTGACCCTCCCAGACTTACTGTCTGCAGTTTTGCACACCATCTGTTGGTGTCAGATATTTATCTCCTAGCCAGACCATTAGGAGTAGATAACTCCGGATAATTGTGTTTAATTCCCCCTGAGGTTACCTAAACTGGAGTGCCGGTCAGATCGTCAATATTGACACAGTGAGCCGAAAGTGTTGGCAGAAGAATTGACAAAGTCTGATTTTATTGTGATGACAGGTGAAGTAGGCTGGAGGTGTGACTTGGCCTATTTGCTCTGGTCAGATGAATTGACCTGTAGAATGTGACCGTGGGAATTTAAACAAGTGTTGTACAGCCCTGACTGACAGCGAATAAACTTACACACAGGGAGGAGCTGTGATATCCTTGAATGAGAATGATTTTAGGCGTAATGTAGGAGGAGCTTAATAAAAGTTATAAAGTGGTGAACTCTAGGTCTGGTAAATGAGACTCTGTCAAGCACATGCCATCTGTTGGGCTTAACCTAAGCTTGAGACAGAACTTTTGGCATCGTGGTTTCATTTTCCAGGTAAGAACGAAATTAGGTTCAAATCTATATTTTGTGATAGAAATCTAACTGTCTTTTTGCTCAAGTGTGTGTCTTCATCACTTTGTAATACTCCTAGGCGGACATTTCTCCATTCTCGTAGGGCACTGTCACATTGCTTTATTTCCTATTTGATAGTGTCATGAATGTTTTTTCGTGCACATGTGTTTCAATGTTGTAAAACTTAAATGTTGATGTTACCATTGAAATTTAATGAACTATCATGTTTTTGAAATCACGAGCGTGAAGATAAACTTTGGCAATCTTGTCACGTGTGGTTAATGTTAATCTGTATTACATACAGCTAACACACTGAAATGTGTTTAACTCTCGGGAGGCTAATGCGGAGATTGATCCCGGAGAGTAAATCCACGAGATTTGTTATTTGATTCGCCTCAGAAATATTGTTAGCTTTCTGGGCGCGTCCATTGTTCCAAGCATAGATTCCAGAACTTGTTCTGTCTGACTGAGTGTCATTTGAGTCTGTACGAGAGATGGCACCTGACGTAGAAGACTTGACTATCATTACAGGACTCGTGTAGAGGAAGGCAGAAGATGTAACAGTTGGAATGTGAGACATAAGCCCTTCCAAATTGGACAGGAGTGAATGTGAACATGAGGGAGAGATGAAATGTTTTATTTAAATAAACATGTTTGATACTATAATATACATGCTTAGTGTACATCTAGAGCAGATACTACAAATATGCGCTTGTTTCTTTATCACAGTTCCCACATTGGGCAGGGACTAGTAGGCATCCATTATTGCTGACCGTCTGAGTGTAACGACCTGCTTGAAGCAGTGAGGACGACAAACTGGAAAGAATAGACAGGGTCTCAAGCCGAGAACTGTCCTGACGAGCTAAGTTATGTACAACTTTAATGTCATCTATAACATCATCCCAACTCTACTAGCCTAAACAAGTTCATTTTAATTTCGATTTATTCAAATAAATCATGTTTGATGTTGTTACAAAATAGTTGAGTAAATTGTGTACTTAGGTTCAAGTGTCTTTGTGCATATTAGTTTACTTCAGCTAACAAATATTTAAATCACTTGATGGGGGCTTTTAAGTAATGCCAGGAGAGGAGAGCAGTCGGAGGGGTTAACTGAGCACCTGGATTATATCACAGTGGGTGTATCCAGATATCTATCTATCCCTTCTCCTACTCCTGTGGATACAAGTACAGCAACTTTCATTTCATGGAACGAGCCACTCGCTGTTTTCTTGGCTATCCAGGACTGTCTAGGATCAACATAGCTTAGATAATAGTCCAGTTTCTCACGTGGGTGGGCATTGTTAAGTTTCAAACCCACACCCTCACTATATCAGTGTATTTACCCACGTGGGCGCGCGACAATTGGAGATCTCGTCTGGGACTTATAACATCATGTAACCGTTGTGTCGCTCTCTAGAATTAAAACCTGACACAAGTGGCGTCCCGCCAGCGATCAAACCCGGCAGACCCTAGACTAATGAATAAAAGTCTAATTTCATAGATTTCATTTTAACTCTTCGTCCAGTTCTTAGACTAAAATCATACTTAGTAATTGGTAACTGGGAAGATTAAAATTATAATAACTGTAAAAGTAATTAATTGATGAAATCATATGAGTTAACTGTCTATCATTGAACATTTCATGAACATTGATCAATGTGTAATCTATAGTGCTTAGTTAGAGTTGATGAATTGATGATTTTTTTTTTTTGCTTGCATATTTCATTTGATATAGATTGTAGAACATATTACATGCTGACATCATATCATTGAGATTAATAATTAGTGACTGAGTGTAACATCGCTTTGATCATTTATAGGCTTATCCTTTTTGCTGCTCTAGTATTCTAATAGGCTGCATCATATACATCTTTGTGCGGCTGTCATAGTCTCCTCTGGTGCCCAGTTCACTGTACTTTGCTCTGACATATCCTTCTTATCCTGACTCGAGGAAGTATCATATTTATCTCTGGATAGACCTGATAGATAGAATGGACTTACGTACCGAGTACCAAAAAGATGTAAGGAAATTAGGGATGGCTGAGGGTAGAGTAGGAGCACAGTTAGAAACATATATTAAATGCCAGATGGATACTTTTGATTATATGGTTGCCCGTAATGCTGCAGAGAAAAAGCGCCAGTTGGAGATAGAAGAATATAATAGGCAGGAACAGCTTAGGAAAGAAGAGTATGAAAGAGAGGAACAGCTAAGGAAAGTAGAGTATGAAAGAGACATACAGCTTATAAGAGAAGAATTAGAAAGAGAGATAGAGTGTATTCAGTAAGGATTTGCTGAAAGGATGCGGCGTAAGAGTGAAGAAATTCATCGAAAAATGCTACTTGAGAGGGCAGAAAAAGATAGGATAAAACAGCAAGCAGAAAACATTAGCGTTGAGGAAACTGCGAGTATATGCGAGGAAAAACCAATACCTCAGGCTGAAACTCAAGCAGGTATAGTGGGGGCTCACTATCTAACCATTGAGGTGTGCACTCCTTGGCCAACTTCAATAGCTAAGGAAAAAAACATAAAAACCGAAGGACAGTATCTCACACCTCTTATTCCTACAGAGAGAAGAGGCAACAAGAAGAACTCTTCTTTAGGGATAACCAGATCTACATTGCTGGACCCCTTAACTTCCATTCTTAAGCCTAAAAGGAAAAGATGGAACAAGAAGCAGAAATCTTCTAAAGGGACCAGATCTACATTGCTGGAACCCCTTACTCCCATTATCTCAGATGAGATAAATGAGAGCGAACCTGACAGTAGTCACAAGCGTGATGACGGTTGTAACCGTATACATAGCGGTTCGACTGGCACACCAACCATTAATGAGGGTGAGGGCAAAGACTTACCCAACTCCCATATCCCCTTTGGTCCCTTCAAACAAGAAGAGGAATTAAAGCAGACTGATGTAGGGAATAACACGGAACCTGTGTCCCCTATTTCCTTGGATGCGGCCGCATGCCTAATGGAATGTGTTAGTTCTGACTTTACACCCAAAGGAGTTGACTGCGATGGCGGCAACACACCTCCTGATTTGCTTTCACTGGACTTGGCATATGAAAGCCAGACCAAGGTGAATATAGCAGATGAGGAGGAGAGTTCTCTGGACGTCTTGACGATCTTAGAGACTCGACATAAACAGGACAATTTTGCTAGTCCTGTGCGCTCTGATAATGGACAGACAGAAGTGTTTGCCATTATCGAAGAAGAAAATACTTCTTCTGAGCAGGGAGAAAACAAATCTCTACCCTGTACAGCTGGGGCGACAGGGAAACTTCAGATAAAGGCCCTGGAAGCGGAACAAGCCATGACTAGTAGGGAACCCCAACATTCTGGTCTTGTAGTACTCTTTGCTTCGAAGGAAGTGACAGGAGTATCTCAGCTGATGGTGGAAACTTCATTGCGAAGAAATCCCACACTACAGTCTACAGGAAACCCTGAGTTTCTTAATGATTTGACTGAACCCCCTGACTTTATTTCGTGCTTTGATTCTGGACGGATCTTTTTTAAAGAGAATTCCACCCTGACAATTTGGCAAGGTAAAGACAGAATGCACCGAAGAGGAAACAAATGGACACTCTTCAGAGAAATTGTTAGTGGTAAGTGGCACTCACTTCGTGGGATCACGATGAGTGAAGATATCCCTCGTTTTAAGAGGAGATTTGTAACAGATTTTTCAAGGATCTGTAGACGGAGGGAAAGAGGATCCAACCTGACTGCAACTAATCCTTTTAGTAGAACACTTCAGGCTCTCCCTAGGCAGATAGGGCGCGGCGAAGTGAGGAAACGCACAGAGGTTGTCAGTCAACGGCGCAGAGGAGTCGCATTGACAAAGCATGGATCTTGTATTTTCCGATGGAAGGAAGAACCTCCGGACAAAGGGACATTACCGAGCGACTGCTTGGAATACCCGCTCAATACCAGGATCAATGACAGTATTGAATTATCCTGGATGAAAAGACACGGGATGTCTGCAGATGAGTGCAGGACTTCCCACTGCCATAAAGAATACTGGAAACAGAAAACTTATGGGCAGTTATGCAAAGGAGGACTTGAAATTCTTGGAAGCCAAAGAGCGTGCAGATGTGCGGTCAGGGTGACCGAACTTAAGGGAGAGGCTCTGTGACAATACGCTCGGTGACTTCAGAATGTCTTTCCTTAACTTACTTTTATTCCTTTGTGTTTCGAAGTATACATAAATAAATGGTTTTGGATACATCCTTAATCTAAGTAAGGCGACCAGAACAAACATTTAATTCTCTTGGGATGTTGGCGATATCAAACACTAAAACTTTTCCCAGACGTTAAGTGTTGAGGTACAGAGATAAGACTGACCAAGCGTAGACTTACTGTCTGCAGATTTGCACACCATCTGTTGGTGTCAGATATTTATCTCCTAGCCAGACCATTAGGAGTAGATAACTCCGGCTAATTGTGTTTAATTCCCCCTGAGGTTACCTAAACTGGAGTGCCGGTCAGATCGTCAATATTGACACAGTGAGCCGAAAGTGTTGGCAGAAGTATTGACAAAGTCTGATTTTATTGTGATGACAGGTGAAGTAGGCTGGAGGTGTGACTTGGCCTATTTGCTCTGGTCAGATGAATTGACCAGTAGAATGTGACCGTGGGAATTTAAACAAGTGTTGTACAGCCCTGACTGACAGCGAATAAACTTACCCACAGGGAGGAGCTGTGATATCCTTGAATGAGAATGATTTTAGGTGTAATGTAGGAGGAGCTTAATAAAAGTTATAAAGTGGTGAACTCTAGGTCTGGTAAATGAGACTCTGTCAAGCACATGCCATCTGTTGGGCTTAACCTAAGCTTGAGACAGAACTTTTGGCATCGTGGTTTCATTTTCCAGGTAAGAACGAAATTAGGTTCAAATCTATATTTTGTGATAGAAATCTAACTGTCTTTTTGCTCAAGTGTGTGTCTTCATCACCTTGTAATACTCCTAGGCGGACATTTCTCCATTCTCGTAGGGCACTGTCACATTGCTTTATTTCCTATTTGATAGTGTCGTAAATGTTTTTTCGTGCACATGTGTTTCAATGTTGTAAAACTTAAATGTTGATGTTACCATTGAAATTTAATGAACTATCATGTTTTTGAAATCACCAGTGTGAAGATAAACTTTGGCAATCTTGTCACGTGTGGTTAATGTTAATCTGTATTACATACAGCTAACACACTGAATTTCGAATATCTTGGGTCACTGGTTACCAACAATGGTGACACAATGAAAGAAATTAAACGGCGACTGTCAATTGCTCTTCAAAGACTAAAACAACTGAATAAATTATGGAATTGTACAGATAGAATTACAAAAGTCAGATTTTTAAGAGCATGCATCTTTCCCATTGCAACATACGCCTGTGAGACCTGGAAATTTACTAAACAAGCGGAACAGCGCATAAATGCATTTGAATATAAATGTTACAGTCAGGTTCTAAGAATATCTTGGGTAAAGAAAAGAACAAATGCATCCATACTTCAAGAGCTGAATATTGAAGAGGGTTGGCTAGTAAAGACAATAAAACAAAGAAAATTGAAATATTTTGGTAACTTGAAACGTCATGGAAGTCTAGAGAGAACAATAATGGAGGGGTATATGCCTGGGAAGAGAGGAAGAGGAAGGCCAAGGAGAAGATGGGTGCAGGATGTGGCAGATGATCTCCAGATGGGTGTATCAGACGCAGGACATCTTGCTCAGGATAGGAAGGTTTTCCGGAGGGTTGTTATGGCAGCGAGGTTCCGCGAGGGACATGCTACTGAATGAATGAATGAACACACTGAAATGTGTTTAACTCTCGGGAGGCTAATGCGGAGATTGATCCCAGAGAGTAAATCCACGAGATTTGTTATTCGATTCGCCTCAGAAATATTGTTAGCTTTCTGGGCGCGTCCATTGTTCCAAGCATGGATTACAGAACTTGTTCTGTCTGACTGAGTGTCATTTGAGTCTGTACGAGAGATGGCACCTGACGTAGAAGACTTGACTATCATTACAGGACTCGTGTAGAGGAAGGCAGAAGAAGTAACAGTTGGAATGTGAGACATAAGCCCTTCCAAATTGGACAGGAGTGAATGTGAACATGAGGGAGAGATGAAATGTTTTCTTTAAATAAACATGTTTGATACTATAATATAAATGCTTAGTGTACATCTAGAGCAGATACTACAAATATGCGCTTGTTTCTTTATCACAGTTCCCACATTGGGCAGGGACTAGTAAGCATCCATTCATTGCTGACCGTCTGAGTGTAACGACCTGCTTGAAGCAATGAGGACGACAAACTGGGAAAGAACAGACAGGGTCTCAAGCCGAGAACTGTCCTGACGAGCTAAGTTATGTACAACTTTAATGTCATCTATAACATCATCCCAACTCTACTAGCCTAAACAAGTTCATTTTAATTTCGATTTATTCAAATAAATCATGTTTGATCTTGTTACAAAATAGTTGAGTAAATTGTGTACTTAGGTTCAAGTGTCTTTGTGCATATTAGTTTACTTCAGCTAACAAATATTTAAATCACCTGATGGGGGCTTTTAAGTAATGTCAGGAGAGGAGAACAGTCGGAGGGGTTAACTGAGTACCGGGATTATATCACAGTGGGTTTATCCTGATATCTATCTATCCCTTCTCTTTCTCCTGTGGATACAAGTACAGCAACTTTCATTTCATGGAACGAGCCACTCGCTGTTTTCTTGGCTATCCAGGACTGTCTAGGATCAACATAGCTTAGATAATAGTCCAGTTTCTCACGTGGGTGGGCATTGTTAAGGTTCACACCCACACCCTCACTATATCAGTGTATTTACCCACGTGGGCGCCCGACAACACCTATGGGGATGAAGTGACGAAGGGACTCTATAATAAGTCGACAAACTTGCTGGCAAAGAAAACACTTGAATAAACAAATGAACATCAGACATTGGACAGTTAATTCCGCTTACAGTATGAGAGACCACAAAGAAATATCTTAGACGAAGCATAGCCATAGACACCCACTTCTTCAAGTGTTGATGTTTCTGCCATGCCTTTGTAATAAAGCCATTGAAATGGGTTTTAAATAAACGTTCCTTATAATAATAGACTACCTTTGACATTTACCACAGTTTTCTTAACTTGTTCCGCTAGTAAACTTTAAAACACCCACACACGACAGTGTCTCACATCAATATAGCTTCGACAGTTCCCACTAGCGGCTTACCCTTTAAACGTTAAAAGTTTATGAAAACTCAGTGGGAGAAACCAAACCTGCGGCAACGATATGGCAAAATTATTACTGTTTTCAAAGCTAATGTTACCTGCCTCCGCTTATTCCCCCCGCTGAGTCCACAATACTTCTATTAACTCTCAGACAACAATAGGAAAGAAAAAGTTGGTCTAGTGGAAGATATTGCTCTTTGAAGTGTTATAGTATGTTTCAGAAGCTGTGTCCAGCTTTAAAAATCTGTAACTCAGTAGCTGTTCTTGAAATCTGGCGTGCTTCTTCTTCTTCTTCTTCTTCTTCTTCTTCTTCTTCTTCTTCTTCTTCTTCTTCTTCTTCTTCTTCTTCTTCTTCTTCTTCTTCTTTTGCTTCTTCTTCTTCTCTTCCACCTTGTACCTCATCGAAGTGTCGGGGTGAGATGTAATGTTCGTTGATGAGCTCTGTTGATCTGGCATGCAACATTGTAATAATCATTTCCTTGTAAGGAGTTTCCCCCCCCCCCCTCCCCCCTAACCCTCGAATTTTTTTTAACAGACTTCAAGTTTTTATTTTGCCTTATTTGTGGTATATGAAGGGGGCAAAAACTAAACACCGATTAACAAGCAAACAATCAGCATGCTTACAGTTGAATAACGGTAACTTTTATCCAACTCTTTTAGTTATAACACATGTATCACAGTCTGCCTCATTTTCCCAATAGTATCACTGTCTACTTCTTGCTCTCTTGTCTTCGCCTTTGTCATCCAGTATTGTCATTGTCTCTTACTTTCGACTTTGCTGTAAAAACCCTATTGGGCCAAATCTTTCTTGGGATACTCGTGATTTTCCCACTTAGTAGAGAAAGCCTTGTGACACCATATTATACAAGGTATACACCAACAGAGGAGAAGGACGTAGATTAGGAGGCAGACCGAGAACAACGTGGAGAGATAACATCGAAGACACCCGTGTGTCTATGGTCGAGGCAGTCAGAAAAAGAGCAAGAAACAAGAACCTTATTGGCCCCTCCCCCCCTCCCCCATTTTTACACATGAATAGGTAAAAGAGAGGTGAAAAAGAAGGTATGTCCTTTAGGTAAATCTCAAATACAAGATGTGCACAAGAAAGTTATATGGAAGATGTGGTAGCAATATAGCTAGCACATACACATAAGTAACTGGCGGTCGTGACGTCACATGTCCATCAACAAAGAGCGAAGGGTGGAACATTGTGAATAAAATACTGTAAGAATACCGAAAAAACATTCCTAGTCTTGATTAAGATAGTTCGAATGTAATGTAAGGCCTCCCCGCCCCCCTCCACTTACCCCCTTCCATGTTGTTTCGCTCCGGGGCGTCATATTGACAGGAAACGCAGATCAGACACATCCTCACAGAAACATGCGTAAAAAGCGACAAGTTGGGAATTCAGTGAATTAGGATGTGTTAGGTTGCATATGTGAATTACAACACAATGTGGAAACTGCTCTTTTAAGGGCGAACGCAGTCGAAAAAAAAAAAAAAAACAAGCAAATTATGTACCAAGTCACGCATAACCTTGTTGTACCCAAATATGGTGCGCCAAAGATGTGACATCTCTGTACCGATCTAGCACATTCCGCCCACTACCTGCGGGCTGGTAGGCAAGTATCTAACCGCTGGGTAACCATGGCTGCATCATTACACGCTTAATATGCTATATTTACTGAAACTATAGAGATCTCATGGGGAAGAATCGCTGGGAGGAAGAAGACTCGCCCTAACCCAGCTAGGGTGCGTTTCAAAAGTCGTGGCTTCACACCTCAAAAAAAAAAAAAAAAATGGCTAAGACTCCTGGACGAATCAAGAGGCATTTTTTAAATGTGGCCTTTGATTCCTCATGTCCTTATGATTTTATAATATACTATTGCACAGGTCCTTCCTCCTATTTTCTTAAACCGCCGAATTGCTTTGGTTTTTGTTTGGATAATAATTTATGTACCCCTGAAAAAAAAAAATTAAATAATTGACATAAGCGTCAAGATTATTTGGAAATCAAGTCACATGTGCAGCTATGGGTGATGATTACTTTAATAGCCTATCCCTCATACGATAAAATACTGTGTTTATGTAACTCGCAGAAGGCTAATGTTGGAGATGACCACCTGAGAGTGAAAGTTCTATGACACGTATGCAGTCTGATGTTTTGACAAGTCCCCGTAACTCAGTTAACTGTAGCCATGCTGACTGTGTGCATTGAAAGGTATCTTTGTTTCCATGTACAGCAAAAACGGCAAGATTAAAATTAGATATTTGCTTACACAACAAAAGTTTCTCACAAGGACATGGCTATTCACAGATTGCATACCCTATTTAAACAACTTAAACCGTTACTAAGTTACAGATTTTTAAAGTTATGCACAACTTTTGTAACTGGCTATAAATATCACAACCTAAACCGGAAGTCTTAAGCCAATAGGGCAGTGATTCTCAACCTTCCTAATGCCGCGACCCTTTAATACAGTTCCTGATGTTATGGCGACCCTAACCAAACAATTATTTTCGTTGATTCTTCATAACTTCAGTATATATGTGTTTTCCGACTGTCTTTGTCGACTCCTCTAAAATGGTTGTTTGACCACAATAGGGTTGCGAACCACAGGCTGAGAACCGCTGCTGTAGGGGGGTTTAGGTTAAAAAAAAAAACAGTATAAGACAGGAGGAGTTAAGAGTTCAAAACTTGGACAGCTTTTTTGTTTTTTGGTCAACATGGAAAACGTTTAGCACATGGAATCAATGAGCCACACTTGCTGCAAATGTCATGAACTGGTAACTGTCGTTGTTTCCCATTTAAATGGCTACAATAAATGTCTTACTGTTAACATCATTATAGGGTTTTCTGTACTAATGTTAGAACAATCAACACTTCAAGATATTTCAAAATAGTCAAACAGTTCACATTTTCTATGTCAATGAAATGTAGTATACAGCAAATCCCAGAGTCATTTCTGATAATAAACAAACACGAAGGTCAGTATTAAAAAAAAAATATTCTGCATGTCTTCTTTACGGGTGAGCTAACATTCATCATTTATTGATGGTAGTATGTGCTCAATAGAAACTTTTACTTTTACTAGTTTGTCAGTGCTTTCATACCAATACGACGCTTACATCTTGTCGACATCAACACACACTAGTTTACTGCCAAACCGGCTTTGGCTGACTTCAAAATTGGATATATCAGAATTGTGGAACTGTTTTCACAACCCTTATGCTACAGTCAACATTGGCCTAATAATATGTGTATAATTTTTGTTATAAAGAAGAAAACGTATCAATCACATCAGGCAATATTGCACTCAGGACTAATGACAAGATACAGGTAGTTTACGAAAATCCATGATATGTAGTGATGCGTATCTTTGTCAACATGGTGGCTGCGTGGTCTCGAGGTATGGTGTCCGCCTCGAGTGCTAGGTCCTGAATTCAGGCCCCGGTGAAGGCTGGGATTTTTATGCTCACTTAGACTTCTAGTAATTCCCCCTTGTCTCTAGGTAGTCAGATCAGACGCCCGTGTGTATTAATGTGTACTTAAAAATTAACTTGGCAGTTGAAAATCGAAAAAATTAGCCTAACGGCGCTGCCCGGACAAAATGTGGAGTTGAAAATCTACCCAGAAAGTATTTCAGGGTCCCCGCCGGCGCAACAGAGTTCGTGCACTGCTCTGAGATTCTTCGGACTCAAGCTTGAGTTAAAAGAACAACGGAGCACTTGTGGGTTACAACTACGCATGTGCCATGATGTTGATCTGTTGTTCAAGCTTTAAACTTCAAACTTTGTCAGCAGCTGTCTACCTCGCGTTCTGTCAGTGATTTCTAAAGCAGGTTTTCCTAAATTCTACGATACTGAACACGTTCTTTCTTGGACTCCCTCAGCCCGGAATAAACTACCAGTGTTCTGTTGTCCATTTCCCCTTCTTCTCATAATGTGCCAAAAAATGTAGAATGCCCTCGTCTGTTGAGAGTAAACGGTTCCATAGTGGAACCTTGATTCTCGAACTCCATTCATTCTTAAAAGTTTTTTGCCTTCGGAAATTGGGTTGTTCCGGAACGGAGCCGCTCGAGAATCGAGATTCTACTGTATTTATGACGTAATTTCATTCAGATTCATATTTGTGATTATTTCTATGCTGCACTTTTTCTTATTCTATTTTGTGTTCGGTCTCCTTGTCCTGGTCAGATCGCCCTGTGTACTTCAGTATCGTCTTTTCTCTACTCCTGGAATGATTTGCCGTCAGGGTAGGAAGAGATCCTTTGAACGACTCCTTCTGTTTGCTTCATATAAAGTACTCTTCAGTGTCTCTAATATTTATGCGGTCTATGTTTTGCGTGGTTGACCTCTGGATCTATTACCTTTGTATCTGTATAACATTGTTCTCTGTGGTGCCCTGTCTAAAGCCAATCTCGTTACATGGCCAAAACATTATTTTTATTGTCTACCTTTAAAGTTCTGTACTGGTACTGTGAAGACTCCCTTCCTGATAGCATCGTTCCTAAGTCGATCTTTCCTCGTTATACCAAGCATAATACGTAAATATTTCCTTTCTGTGGTGACTATTTTCTTTCTGTCTTCTGAAGACAGTGTCCATGTTTGACATTGATAGCTTAGCACTGACAGTAGTAATATTGTACTGACCAGTGTTCTTTTAGTGTTCATATTCACATGCTTGCACTGCAAAATTGGTGCCCTGTGGACTGACTCTATGAATTCGTATGTCAGCTGCAGGTTTGTTGTAACAAGTACATTACCCAATCCAGCCATCTCCTTGTGAGATGCAATAT
>CAJHNH020003301.1:202419-219919 GCA_905116865.2 Candidula unifasciata | reverse complement strand
TGGATTGAATCATTGGTAGACGGGTGAACATGCATTGATGGAATCATGAATGGATGCATAAGCGCGTGTACTAACATATGGATACGTATATGGATGGATGAATGGATGGATAGATGAATGGTTACACAGATGCATGGATACATAAATTGATAAATTAATGAATTTAGTGATGAACTGATAGAAGATTTTATGAAAGTGTGTCCGTGTGCATGTGTACGTGTACAATTCCTGTCAAAAAACCTGAACTTTCCAGGTCGTCATTGCGTAGAGCGTGTATTTAATCGATTATAAATTAACGTTAACCTCACGCCCCTTTTCCCCGGCAAAAGACAACAATTATTAATTAAAAAATCGACAGAAACGTGAGAAAACTATATAATGTTTCGACTGCTAAAAGTGGCAGTTTCTTTGTCTGTCGGTATGTCTGCCTTTCTAGAAATGAAATACCACTACAAACAAAGATTTCCCAAATATAGCGCTTGCGAAAAAGAGCTGTAACGAAACGCCAATAAACACATCCATTATGATAAAAGTCTTTAATGACCTGAATAGTTTCCAGTGTTACATTTTTCTTTACTCATAATTATACGATAGTAAAAACCATTATCTTTCATTATCATCATTTACAGACAGTGGGTGGGCCAGGTATCACATAATTTTAAAGACGTGCGTTATTAGCATTTTTCTTTGTCACAATACGGTTTATTGCTGGTATATTTAGTTGACACGTATCGATATATGTAGTATTATTGGACACGGGGAACAGTGTAGATACCGTCACAGGATGTGATTGTTAAAAGTAATGCATATGCTAAATATGTATTATTGGACAAGGTAAACATTGTAAATACCGTCACAGGATGTGAGTGTTAAAGTTAAGGCGTATGCTAAATAAGTATTTTTGGACTAGGGGAAAAGTGTAGATACCGTCTCAGCATGTGATTGTTAAAGATACTGCGTATGCTAAATAAGTATTATTGGACAAGGTAAACATTGTAAATACCGTCACAGGATGTGATAGTCAAAGTTATTGCATATGTTACGTAAGTATTATTGGACAAGGGGAAAAGTGTAGATACCGTCACAGGATGTAATTGTTAAGGGTTAAGCGTATGCTAAATATGTATTTTTGGACAAGGGAAACATTATAGACACCGTCAAAGAATTTAATTGTTAAAAATAATGCGTATGCTAAATAAGTATTATTGGACAAGGGGAACAGTGTAGATACCGTCACAGGATGTGATTTTTAAGGGTAATGCATATGCTAAAAAAAAAGTATTATTGGACGAGGGGAACATTGTAGATACCGTCACAGTATGTGATTGTTAAAGGTAATGCGTATGCTAAATAAGTATTACTGGACAAGGGAAAAAGTGTGGATACCATCACAAGATGTGATTGTTAAAATTAATGCATATGCTAAATAAGTATTACTGTACAAGAGGAAAAGTATAGATACCGTCACAGGATGTGTTTGTTAAAGGTAATGCATATGCTAAATAAGGGTTTATTTAAAGAAGATGGGCCCCGATTTTCAGACCTCATAAGCAACTACCATTTAGCGCCCAATGGTTCTTCTTTTTACATGAGCCAAAGTCCACCATTAGCTAAGATGGATCCCAAAACCCTAAAACGAACGTCTGGACTGTATGTCATTAGTCTATGAAAATATATGTCTGACATCACATACATGTTAAGCCACTGACGAAAAAAATAAGGTTCAGTTACTTTACGATATATATATATATATATATATATATATATATATATATATATATATATATATATATATATATATATATATATATATATATATATATATATATATATATGCTGTATGTTTAATGGCTCCATTTTGTTGCTATTATTGCCGTGCTTATTTTGGTCATCACAGTCTATGGAGTTATAGCAACACATACTACTGAAGTCTTATCTTATTTTGTGTACTGTTTTTTACTTTAAAGCTAGCTCTATTCACAATCGACTTTACTGGTTAAACTGCTTACAGTTTTAGGAAAGGGCCTTTTAGTATCAAGAAACGATATAATAAATTGTTCGACAGCTTCATTCGAATACCTTTCACCATAAGGAACACAAGCTCAACCAAAAAATTCACTTTCTTCAAAATGTAACACCATTTAAGATAAAATGAATTACTAAAACACCAAAATTACTAAAATTACCAACGTTATGACGTTTCTCGGGGTGAGGTTCGATCGCAGCTTGTCATTCAGGGAACACGTTGACCATGCGATAACAAAAGCACGCAAAGGTCTATCTGCAATGAGGATTATGGCTGCTTCCAATATCGAGCAAAGACTGCTGGTGCTTCTATTCTATGGTCTGGTCCTTTCCCCCATTGAATACGCTCTGGCCATCCTCACTGTCAGTGCTACCCAGATTGAACGACTCGAGAAGGTGCAAAATGAAGCCATGCGTATTATTTTGGGATGTACAAGAGACACATCCTGTGGAGCAATGAGGTATCTACTTGACTTTCCAACAATGAACCAAAGGATCAGGATGTGGAGGGCTCGGGCATACCTCAAAATATGTGCTGATAAGAAACACCCACTGCATCAAGCGCTTTTTAGTGAAAAGGGCGACAGACTGAAGAGGGGAAAATCGTGGCTAGGTCGGGCAGAAGATGTTATTAGGCAAATATGCAGCCTAACCGACATCATACCTGGTGCAGAATGGATACCTGTGCCTCAGGCGTTTATTTGTACATTTTCCTGTATTGTCACACTCAACAGGCGATGTAGAGAAGATAATCCTGTTGCTGTTAATGCAGAGGTCAACGCTCTCATCGGTGAAAATTCAGACGAAGCAGATGCACTAATCTATACAGACGGATCAGTTATACGCCAAAGAAGAAGCGCATGGGCATTTACAGCACGCTCAGCGGGCAGAACAGTCAAAGAAGCCAACGGCGCCTTCTCCATGACAACCAGCAGCATGACGATGGAGGTGATGGCAGTGACGCAAGCGTTTGCCTGGCTTGAAACACAAAAATACACCCGCATATATATACTCAGTGATTCAATGAGTATGATCCGGAGGGTTCAGGCAGGTTCAGTGCGAAGACAATGGCTTGAATCAATTCAGAAGTACACTGTGCGAGGAGTCACCTTTATTTTTGTTCCGGGACACGCAGGCGTCGATGGAAATGAAAGAGCTGACAGGTTGGCTGGATCCGCTATCACTACCGACGGTCGGCCTATGGATCATGCTGATATTATCAATGCCCTCAGAGAAATGGGAAGGATAGAGGACTTTGGTGGCAGTGAATCCACATCACTCGCCAGAATGGCAGACTTAGGAATTAAGATCGGCACAGCAAAAAACGAGACGCACACCGGACACGTCAGAAGACTTGTTAATCAACATAGAACTGGTACTATTAGCCATCGGACGTTGGGATTCATACTGAGGGGAGGATCTGAGCACCTATGGACATGTCCGGAGTGCAATGATGATAACCCAACTAACTAACTAACTAACTAACTGAATTACTAAAACACCTCTATATAGCAGTGCAATTATAAACAAAGTTACATAGCGCGTGAAACATGACGTAATTAATAATACATTTAATTTCGGTGCGCAAATAATTGATTTCAAAAAGTCTACAGTTATTAAACACACACATACACATACATATATACACACACACGCACATACACACACACACACACACACACACACACACATATATATATATATATATATATATATATATATATATATATATATATGTTTAGTAGCTAAATGTGATATTATTAAACAATATGTTCTGTAGACCGACTACCAGTAGAACTAGGTAACGAATAGATTAGTAAGCAGCGAGGTTCTCTAGACTAACGGCCCCTTAGTGATACCACTAGAACTTGCCCACTTACTGATCAATCAGTGCCCAGAGGCTTCAAGTACTTCACAAGACGTGACTTGTTAGTACGGGATCCAGATCTGGATACCCAGAGATGTCTAGGCAAGTACTAGATGTTCAGCTCGCTTGACAAGGCTCTTCGAGCAGTGAGTGACAGAGGAAGGCCCTATATGTGCGTACAGGCACCTAGCTGAGAGGGTAGACACATTTAGTAGTGGGTGTCAGAATATGAGAGTTGATTAACTGATAGACCGGCAGACAGACCGAAAGGGAGACGCGTATATAGAAGACTTACAGATAGATTAGGGAGTATTTAGTAGTCTGAAGAAAAGACTTAAATAGACACACTATCAATGTGGGCTCTAGAATCCCATTAGGGAGGGGAGTAAGAATATACTCACTCCCTAGATAAAAGCATGTCGTAAAAGGGAAGCAGTGTTTACTTCTAATTTTGAACCAACAATTAGCAAAAAAATGAGCTAGATTTGTAAAACATGTGCACGGTAAACTCATGCTCTGTAACAAGACGAAAGTCCACGGCTGACTAACAACTATTACTTTCCGCTGAGTTTACAGCCGGTGAATGCTAAGAAAAAGAGTACGAAAAAAAAAGGAGGAGGAGAAGAAGAAGAAGAAGAAGAAGAAGAAGAAGAAGAAGAAGAAGAAGAAGAAGAAGAAGAAGCAGAAGCAGAAGCAGCAGCAGCAGCAGCAGCAGAAGCAGAAGCAGAGGCAGAAGCAGAAGCAGAGGCAGAGGCAGAAGCAGAAGGAAGAAGCAGAAGGAAGAAGAAGAAGGAAGAAGAAGAAGGAAGAAGAAGAAGGAAGAAGAAGAAGGAAGAAGAAGAAGAAGAAGAAGAAGAAGAAGGAAGAAGAAGGAAGAAGGAAGAAGAAGAAGAAGGAAGAAGAAGGAAGAAGAAAGAAGAAGAAAGAAGAAAGAAGAAGGAAGAAGAAGGAAGAAGAAAGAAGAAAAAAGAAGAAAGAAGAAGAAAGAAGAAAGAAAAAGAAAGAAGAAGCAGAAGGAAGAAGCAAAAGGAAGAAGGAAGAAGGAAGAAGGAAGAAAGAAGAAAGAAGAAAGAAGAAGGAAGAAGGAAGAAGGAAGGAGGAAGGAGGAAGAAGGAAAAAGGAAAAAGGAAAAAGGAAAAAGGAAAAAGGAAAAAGGAAGAAGGAAGAAGGAAGAAGGAAGAGAGAAGAGGGAAAAAGGAAAAAGGAAAAAGGAAAAAGGAAAAAGGATAAAGGATAAAGGATAAAGGATAAAGGAAAAAGGAAAAAGGATAAAGGATAAAGGATAAAGGATAAAGGATGAAGGATGAAGGATGAAGGATGAAGGATGAAGGATGAAGGAAGAAGGAAGAAGGAAGAAGGAAGAAGGAAGAAGGAAGAAGGAGAAGAAGGAGAAGAAGGAGAAGAAGAAGAAGAAGAAGAAGAAGAAGAAGAAGAAGAAGAAGAAGAAGAAGAAGAAGAAGAAGAAGAAGAAGAAGAAGAAGAAGAAGAGGAAGAAGAAGAGGAGGAAGAAGAGGAGGAAGAAGAGGAGGAAGAAGAGGAGGAAGAAGAGGAGGAAGAAGAGGAGGAAGAAGAGGAGGAAGAAGAGGAGGAAGAAGAGGAGGAAGAAGAGGAGGAAGAAGAGGAGGAAGAAGAGGAGGAAGAAGAGGAGGAAGAAGAGGAGGAAGAAGAAGAGGAAGAAGAAGAGGAAGAAGGAGGAAGAGGAGGAAGAGGAGGAAGAGGAGGAAGAGGAGGAAGAGGAGGAAGAGGAGGAAGAGGAGGAAGAGGAGGAAGAGGAGGAAGAGGAGGAAGAGGAGGAAGAGGAGGAAGAGGAGGAAGAGGAGGAAGAGGAGGAAGAGGAGGAAGAGGAGGAAGAGGAGGAAGAGGAGGAAGAGGAGGAAGAGGAGGAAGAGGAGGAAGAGGAGGAAGAGGAGGAAGAGGAGGAAGAGGAGGAAGAGGAGGAAGAGGAGGAAGAGGAAGAGGAAGAGGAGGAAGAGGAGGAAGAGGAGGAAGAGGAGGAAGAGGAGGAAGAGGAGGAAGAGGAGGAAGAGGAGGAAGAGGAGGAAGAGGAGGAAGAGGAGGAAGAGGAGGAAGAGGAGGAAGAGGAGGAAGAGGAGGAAGAGGAGGAAGAGGAGGAAGAGGAGGAAGAGGAGGAAGAGGAGGAAGAGGAGGAAGAGGAGGAAGAGGAGGAAGAGGAGGAAGAGGAGGAAGAGGAGGAAGAGGAGGAAGAGGAGGAAGAATGAGAGCAGGAGAGCGACGTTCTGCGAAGGACCTGCTGCATGATAAACGGTTACAAAACGTCGCACGAAACTAAACTTTTCTGAACATTGTAGGATGTCAAACGTCTATATCCACTAAACGCTTCTTTCAAAATAAAAGTTTCAAATCTCAGCAATCATTCTTGATGACCCTGTATTCGTATTAACATACTGTCATGAATCAATGTCTGTATTCTTGTTCCCACCCTGTGGTGATAATTATTGAGCAAACATATGTATCAATCTTGATGAGATTCTCGGATCTACAATCCAGTGCGTGTGTCATCAAATATGCGGGCAGATTTTTTTAACATCCCAGACCAGATTGTTGACAATCGCTTCAATTTCTCATCTGTCTTGCTCTTGACGGGTTCAACCTGAAGAGAGAGAAGGGGATAATATGGGAAAATAATCTACCGAAAATGTCCCACTTTATATTGTAAGTGTGAGAATTTGTATCTTTCATGTTTGATCGCTAGTGGTAAAAGAGTTAAGGCGGTCACCACAGCAGCTAAAGACAAATGATGGTTGGTTCTGCAACATTCCGTCAAGAACACGCAACTGTATAAACAATGAGGTCAACACTTGTTTGTTATTCCTGTTTATGCCTGCTAAATGTAAGTTTGTCTCGTGGATTTTTCTTAACAGTTAGATTTACACCTTTCAAAACATTTAGATTATAAATAGCGCTATACCGAATATTCGCTTCGTTTTCGCTTCGGGGCCGAATAGTGGACCTAATAACTATTCAGTATTCGGCCGAAGGCTTCTATTTAGGCAGAAGTGGTTAGAAGTTGCTATAAGTGGCCAGAAAACAAAATTGGTAAAACACATATCGCCAGAAATGGCCAGAAATCGTCAGAAATGGCAAGAGCAAGCAATGGAAATTGATTAAGGAATTAAAGAAGAAGAAATTAAAGAGGAAGAAATTTAAGAAGAAGCAGAAGAAGAAATTAAAAAGGAAGAAATTGAAGAAGAAGAAGAAATTGAAGAAGTTGGCTAAAGTTCCCAAAGTGGCCGAAAGTGACCAAAAGTGGCTAAGATCGCAAAAGTGGCAAAAGTGGCCAGAAGTGGCCAGAAGAGGCCAGAAGTGACCATAAAGGCCAGTAGTGAGTCTTCTTCTTCTTCTTCTTCTTCTTCTTCTTCACTTCCTCTTCTACCGCTGTGGGTGTCGAGGGAGATATAAGATTCTGTTTCTAGCTCTTCTGGCCGCCTCGACCATAGGCACATCGTGCTGTTGTAGAGTTTCTCTGATGTTATCCTTCCATCTTGTTCTTGGTCTACCCCGTGCTCTACGTCCTTCTTCTCTTTCCATGTATGCTTTGTATGATATGGTGTCACAAGGCATTCTCTCTAAGTGGGCAAACCATTTCACTTGCTGTCTTTGTATGTAATACAGAATTGGTTCTGTGCCGACTTGTTTGTTCTCTTATGCTCTCATTCCTGATCTTATCTCTTATGGTCACTCCTACAGCCCTTCTCAGACATCTCATTTCCGTGGTAACTAATTTTCTTTTATGGTTTGTTGTGAGTGACCATGTCTGGCACTGGTAGTACAGAGTTGGAATAAATATGCTTTGAATAAGATGTCTCTTTGTGCTGATTGGGAGGAAGAAGAGGAAGAAGAGGAAGAAGAGGAAGAGGAGGAAGAAGAGGAAGAGGAGGAAGAAGAGGAAGAGGAGGAAGAAGAGGAAGAGGAGGAAGAAGAGGAAGAGGAGGAAGAAGAGGAAGAAGATGAAGAAGAGGAAGAAGAGGAAGAAGAGGAAGAAGAGGAAGAAGAGGAGGAGGAAGAAGAGGAGGAGGAAGAAGAGGAGGAGGAAGAAGAGGAGGAGGAAGAAGAAGAGGAGGAAGAAGAAGAGGAGGAAGAAGAAGAGGAGGAAGAAGAAGAGGAAGAACAGAACAGACATAACAGTCAGACATAACAGACAGACAGAACAGACAGACAGAACAGACAGACAGAACAGACAGACAGAACAGACAGACAGAACAGACAGACAGTAAAGACAGACAGTACAGACAGACAACAGACAGACAGAAAAGAACTAACAGACAGACAGAACAGAAAAGACAGACAGAACAGACAGACAGAACAGCCAGACAGAACAGACAGAACAGAACAGACAGACAGAACAGACGGAGAGACGTAATAGACAGACAGAACAGAGAGAGAGAGAGACATAACAGACAGACAGAACAGAGAGAGACAGACAGAAGAGACGGACAGAACAGTGAGAGAGAGAGACAGAAGAAACGGACAGAACAGACGGACAGAACAGACAGAAAGAAGAGACAGACAGAAGAGACAGACAGAAGAGACAGACAGAAGAGACAGACAGAAGAGACGGACAGAACAGACAGACAGAACAGACAGACAGAAGAGACGGACAAAACAGACAGACAGAAGAGACAGACAGACAGAAGAGACGGACAAAACAGACAGACAGAAGAGACGGACAAAACAGACAGACAGAAGAGACAGACAGACAGAAGAGACAGACAGAAGAGACAGACAGACAGAAGAGACAGGCAGAAGAGACAGGCAGAACAGATAGACAGAAGAGACATTCAGAGAGAGATACAGAAGAGAATTAAAAGAGAGATACAGAACAGGTAGACAGAGGAGACACACAGAGAAGGAGACAGAATATACACACAAAACAGACGTACAGACAGACAGAGATACAGAGAGAGAAAGACATAACAGACACCCAGAAGCGAGAGAGACAGAAGAGACGGACAGAAATAAGAGAGACAGAAGAGACAGACATAAAAGACAGACAGAAGAGACAGACATAAGAGACAGACAGAAGAGACAGACAGAAGAGACAGACAGAAGAGACAGACAGAAGAGACAGACAGAAGAGACAGACAGAAGAGACAGACAGAAGAGACAGACAGAAGAGACAGACAGAAGAGACAGACAGAAGAGACAGACAGAACAGATGTTCAGAGAGAGAGATACAGAACAGACGTTCAGAGAGAGATACAGAACAGAGAGACAGACCAGAACAGACAAAGAAAGAGACACAATATAGATAGACAGAACAGACAGACAGGACAGACCAGACAGGACAGACCAGACCAGACAGGACAGACCAGACAGGACAGACCAGACCGGACTGACCATACAGGACAGACCAGACCATACAGGACAGACCAGACCATACAGAACAGACCAGACGGAACCGACCAGACAGAAACGACCAGACAGGACCGACCAGTCAGAAGCAAGGAAAGACAGAAGGGAGGAAAGACCGAAGGAAAAAAGACAGAAGGAAAGAAAGACACAAGGAAAGAAGGAAAGAAAGAAAGAAAATGCCGTGAAGTCAAAGAAGGCCGAGATTTCAGAAGGAGGGAGCTAACAGGATAAAAGACCGTGATAATGAAACTGACAACACAGATAATGTTTAAAACGACCCATATTTATTCTTCTAGACATTGAATTTGTCTACTGCACTTTGTGTTTCTGAGCGATTCGATGTTTAAAAAAAAAAAAAATCCTGCATATTTATTTATAACTACACCGGGGGCGCCGAAATATGGCGGTTCCGGCACTCTTAGCGCCCCCTTCCCTCCCCTCCACACACACACACACCAAATATGTTTTGACTGGAAGGCTGACGAGGCACCCGAATAATTTGTAGGGGGCTGATTATTAATAAACATTTTATTATCATCATTAGTATTATAGCGAACTTAAATTAAGCCTTATCTTCCATGAGCCACTGATCCTAGAAAACTATAAGGCGGTTGATCTACTCAACGCTCTCTTTGTGTGGGAGCCCCTGAAATATAAATATATTTACAAGACATTCAGTGAAAGAGATAAAAGCTCTGTAAAAATTGTAAATTCCATTTGTCTAATGTTTATAAATAAGGGGTAATCGAAAAAAATTGTCAGAATTTTCAATTATTTAACGGATATACACGTGGGTTGTCTTAAAATGTTTAGAAAAGTTTAAAGTTTTAGATTTACCTTAGTATACTTCAAAATGGGCGACTTGTGTAGCTCTATGATGCCTAGACGGTGTTTAGTCTCCAGCCATGTCTACTGAAAGTTGTTTAGAGTTGCAATTGCTGCAGCTAACCTCTTTTTAAAGGGTTGAATCTTCTTCATCTTTTTAGCGTTCATTTAAGACTGACGGTTACGAATATTAAACAGCATTAAAAGTCTATGGTTAAGCACTAGCCAAGTTTAAAATATCGATAGAATGCATCTATAACCCTAACCCTGTAGCAACATATGGACCTGAGTCGTGGACTATCTCCCAGAGCTTAAGTGAGAAAATAGGGGTGTTTGAGCTGAAATGCCAAAGAAAGATTCTCAGAATACCATGGACAACAACAACAACAACAACAACAACAAGAAATACTGACCTTTTAAAAGATTTTAACATTAAGGAAAACTGGCCAATAAACAGCATCGTCTTGGATGTGGAAATATTTTGTCACATCAATCGCGATGGTGGACAGAAAAAGAAATGGCAGAAGGCATGGTGTCTGGAAGGAGGAGCAGGGGCCGACCAACATGAGGATGGGCACAGGATTAAGTGCGTCCTTGAATATGAAAGTACACGATGCTGGAGAGCTGGCAAAAGAAAAAGTTTCTTTCAGGCAGGCCGTGATGAGAGCAGGAGAGCGACGTTCTGCGAAGGACCTGCTGCATGATAAACGGTTACAAAACGTCGCACGAAACTAAACTTTTCTGAACATTGTAGGATGTCAAACGTCTATATCCACTAAACGCTTCTTTCAAAATAAAAGTTTCAAATCTCAGCAATCATTCTTGATGACCCTGTATTCGTATTAACATACTGTCATGAATCAATGTCTGTATTCTTGTTCCCACCCTGTGGTGATAATTATTGAGCAAACATATGTATCAATCTTGATGAGATTCTCGGATCTACAATCCAGTGCGTGTGTCATCAAATATGCGGGCAGATTTTTTTAACATCCCAGACCAGATTGTTGACAATCGCTTCAATTTCTCATCTGTCTTGCTCTTGACGGGTTCAACCTGAAGAGAGAGAAGGGGATAATATGGGAAAATAATCTACCGAAAATGTCCCACTTTATATTGTAAGTGTGAGAATTTGTATCTTTCATGTTTGATCGCTAGTGGTAAAAGAGTTAAGGCGGTCATAACCCTTTTGAGAAGAATGTGTGACTGGTGGAACGAAAAAAAAAAGAAAAAAGTAAACGGGAGAAATAGAGACAGACAGACAGACAGACAGACAGACAGACAGACAGGCAGACAGACAGGCAGGCAGACAGACAGGCAGGCAGGCAGGCAGGCAGACAGACAGGCAGGCAAGCAGACAGACAGGCAGACAGACAGACAGACAGACAGACAGACAGACAGACAGACAGACAGACAGACAGACAGACAGACAGACAGACAGACAGACAGACAGACAGACAGACAGACAGACAGACAGACAGACAGACAGACAGACAGACAGACAGACAGACAGACAGACAGACAGACAGACAGACAGACAGACAGACAGACAGACAGACAGACAGACAGACAGACAGACAGACAGACAGACAGACAGACAGGACAGACAGACAGACAGACAGACAGACAGACAGACAGACAGACAGACAGACAGACAGACAGACAGACAGACAGACAGACAGACAGACAGACAGACAGACAGACAGACAGACAGACAGACAGACAGACAGGCAGGCAGACAGACAGACAGACAGACAGACAGACAGACAGACAGACAGACAGACAGACAGACAGACAGACAGACAGACAGACAGACAGACAGACAGACAGACAGACAGACAGACAGACAGACAGGCAGGCAGGCAGACAGACAGGCAGACCGGAAAGACCGGAAATAAGGAAAGAAAAAAAGAAAGAATTGCAAAACCCTGGGGTAGTCCCGCAGTAGAAAAGAGTAGAAAGAAAGAGAAAGAAAGAGAAAGAAAGAGAAAGAAAGAGAAAGAAAGAGAACGAGAAAGAAAGAGAACGAGAAAGAACGAACGAGAAAGAACGAACGAGAAAGAACGAACGAGAAAGAACGAACGAGAAAGAACGAACGAGAAAGAACGAACGAGAAAGAACGAACGAGAAAGAACGAACGAGAAAGAACGAACGAGAAAGAACGAACGAGAAAGAACGAACGAGAAAGAACGAACGACGAACGAGAAAGAACGAACGAGAAAGAACGAACGAGAAAGAACGAACGAGAACGAACGAAGAGAAAGAACGAACGAGAAAGAACGAACGAACGAGAAAGAACGAACGAGAAAGAACGAACGAGAAAGAACGAACGAGAAAGAACGAACGAGAAAGAACGAACGAGAAAGAACGAACGAGAAAGAACGAACGAGAAAGAACGAACGAGAAAGAACGAACGAGAAAGAACGAACGAGAAAGAACGAACGAGAAAGAACGACGAGAAAGAACGAACGAGAAAGAACGAACGAGAAAGAACGAACGAGAAAGAACGAACGAGAAAGAACGAACGAGAAAGAACGAACGAGAAAGAACGAACGAGAAAGAACGAACGAGAAAGAACGAACGAGAAAGAACGAACGAGAAAGAACGAACGAGAAAGAACGAACGAGAAAGAACGAGAACGAAAGAGAAAGAAATAAAGAGCGCGCGCACGCACGCACGCACGCACGCGCGGACGGACGGACGGACGGACGGACGGACGGACGGACGGACGGACGGACGGACGGACGCACGGACGGACGGACGGACGGACGGACAGACGGACGGACGGACGGACGGACGGACGGACGGACGGACGGACGGACGGACGGACGGACGGACGGACGGACGGACGGACGGACGGACGGACGGACGGACGGACGGACGGACGGACGGACGAAAAACAACAAAATAACATTAATTAGACCAAGATTACAGTGTTGAGAAAAATGAAAAGAAAACATTGCGGTGTTGTGCTATTGAAAGGTTTCACAACAATCGCCAGTGTAATTACTGTTGAGTTCGCGACGATGATTAAGAGGAGAGTTCGAGAGTCAGAAAAGTGACGAGTGAGGAAGAGTTAGGTAGCCGACGTGGTTTAGCTGCTAGACCCCCATATGAGGATCCGACGGTCGTAGGTTGAAATCCGGACGGTGCTATACTTTTTCAAAAGTGACCTTAGCTCGCAGGTGGATCCAGCCTTTAATAGGTACCAGGTACAACTCCTGGGAGGTAAAGAAGGCAGGTGTAATACTGAACGCATTAACAACCAACTGCTGATTGGTCTATCAAATATAGGTCTAGCCCTATATGCCCAATAGGCATGAAGGCGTGAACAGAGTTCTTTACTTAATTTTATTTAACTTATCGAAGTGACTCATGAGAGAGAGAAAAATAGCATAAAGGGACGGATGACCAAACATATGATACTTTAAGAGGATCGCCGTCTGGGTGTGTATACATATTTTACATTATGCCATTTCAAACAGTAATCATATTTTAGGTTTTATGGATATTAAGCACATTTAGCAGGAGACACAATATAAATTTAGTCTCACGCACAATAAACATGACTTATATATATATATATATGCACGCACACACACGCACACGCAAACCGTGTGGGTATTAGGGCCCTATTGTAAAGCTTTAACAACAAGCAAGTTGTAAAAGTTCACTAGACTAATTAGGGGCTTCCTTTAAGATCAGAGCACATCTGCTTGAGAGGCAAGAAACTAACAGTCTATATACAAATAAGCAAGATCTGTAAAACGGATGTGCATAAAATATCAAGGTTGTGGAAAAAAAATTAAAAGTCCACAAGTGAATGAACAGCCAGAACTTTCCACCACAGCTTACAGCCGGTGGTCGTGATAAAAAAGATTACACACATATATATGTACACACACACACAGAGAGAGAGAGAGAGAGAGAGAGGGGGGGGGGGAGTCCGATTTACTGACAATAAATAGAGAGTGCGAGATTGAAGAACTAGGAGAGTCAGAGAGACAGTGTGAGGGAAACTCAGCGAAACAAACAGAGAGAGAGAGAGAGAGAGAGAGAGAGAGAGAGAGAGAGAGCAAGACAGAATACGAGAAACATATGTGTGAGAGAGAGAGAGAGAGAGAGAGAGAGAGAGAGAGAGAGAGAGAGAGTGAGAGAGTGACAAACTGACAGGGACTTGAAGAAAGACAGAGGAGAGGCTGATAAGAGAGACACATGAGAGATCTATATTATTAATATTTGATATCGTTATCTGGCTTTCTCAAACAGTTCGTTCAGTACAGATTTAGACTATGGAAACACATTTTAAACAAAAACGTGCACTATGTTTCTAACAATGCAAGCCTATACAAACATTAGCGATTGTTCTGGAATATTGAGTTATATTATAATTGCCCGCTTATGGTCTCGGTCTTCTACTGTGCCGAATTTCGCGTGACACTATCATAGTTTACAGCAACCTACGAGTTGTGTTTTTCGTGCACATGTAACGACTCCATGCTTGCAAACATTTGGCTGGGAAGTGTAATCTTTGTTTTTCCGTATCTTGTCTCCTCTTTTAATGTTTATTCCTTCGTGGCCAGTGCTTAGCTGGTTTCTCTGAAGGCCGTCTTCACTGACTTATCTTCCAGTTCACGAGTGCAGTTTTTAGGATCTATGTAAATGTCGCTGGCGCTAGGAAGCTCGTATTTAAAGCAAAACTTCCCCCTTTCAGCTAGCTGTTCTACCTAGACAAGCCGATCTGAAGGGGATAGACCGTCTTGACTTCAACTTTAATCCTTCTCAACGAACGTTGCTTTCACATTTCTTGTTAAATTCAATTCGTTTTTATCCAGCAGACTAACGCCAGAGGAGCCGTTTCTTTGGCGGGGAAGAAAACTGACGTAATTGATTTTGTGGTTTCGTCTTTGGACCTTAAGGGCATATTTCTTCACAAATTATAGCGGGTGTTATTGGCGGAGTAACTGATCTTTGAACCAGTTAGTAGTTTGATATTTCACATTAAATTAGGACATTCATTGTCAGCACTATTACGTTTCTGGTCAACTGGCATGGACCACCAAGCTTCCATTTATCTTTCATGTGCAATAGAATATCAATTCTTTAGGTGCCATCTTTTCAGTTCCATGAAGAAAGACATAAACATTGTTTTTTTTTTTCTTGCCTCCCTCCCTCACTCACTCTCTCCCCCTTCCCTTCTCTCCCCAACTCTTTAGCCAGTAACTACAGTATCTTTTTCTAAACCTAGAAGTTCAACTCCACAGAAGGTCATTGATAGGTAATATGTGGCTATAATAACATTATAGGACAGAAGTAGCTACACTGACAATTCAGGTAATGATTGCCACTTTTCCGTCTTTCCAGACGATAGTGTACAAGTTCAATTAGGAAATGGTTTTTGCAGAGGAAAGTATATTTTCTTTGGACTTTTCAAAAGAACTAGAAGCGAGTTATTTGGTACTAAAAGATATGTCTTTGAAAAAAAAAACCTCAAATACGCAGTTACTACATTGCTACCCCCCCCCCCCCCCCCCGCCCCGCCCCGCTTAAGCAACTACTGAGCGAACATTAGCCTAGGAAAACCACAGCAGCTAAAGACAAATGATGGTTGGTTCTGCAACATTCCGTCAAGAACACGCAACTGTATAAACAATGAGGTCAACACTTGTTTGTTATTCCTGTTTATGCCTGCTAAATGTAAGTTTGTCTCGTGGATTTTTCTTAACAGTTAGATTTACACCTTTCAAAACATTTAGATTATAAATAGCGCTATACCGAATATTCGCTTCGTTTTCGCTTCGGGGCCGAATAGTGGACCTAATAACTATTCAGTATTCGGCCGAAGGCTTCTATTTAGGCAGAAGTGGTTAGAAGTTGCTATAAGTGGCCAGAAAACAAAATTGGTAAAACACATATCGCCAGAAATGGCCAGAAATCGTCAGAAATGGCAAGAGCAAGCAATGGAAATTGATTAAGGAATTAAAGAAGAAGAAATTAAAGAGGAAGAAATTTAAGAAGAAAGCAGAAGAAGAAAATTAAAAAGGAAGAAATTGAAGAAGAAGAAGAAATTGAAGAAGTTGGCTAAAGTTCCCAAAGTGGCCGAAAGTGACCAAAAGTGGCTAAGATCGCAAAAGTGGCAAAAGTAGCCAGAAGTGGCCAGAAGAGGCCAGAAGTGACTATAAAGGCCAGTAGTGAGTCTTCTTCTTCTTCTTCTTCTTCTTCTTCTTCACTTCCTCTTCTACCGCTGTGGGTGTCGAGGGAGATATAAGATTCTGTTTCTAGCTCTTCTGGCCGCCTCGACCATAGGCACATCGTGCTGTTGTAGAGTTTCTCTGATGTTATCCTTCCATCTTGTTCTTGGTCTACCCCGTGCTCTACGTCCTTCTTCTCTTTCCATGTATGCTTTGTATGATATGGTGTCACAAGGCATTCTCTCTAAGTGGGCAAACCATTTCACTTGCTGTCTTTGTATGTAATACAGAATTGGTTCTGTGCCGACTTGTTTGTTCTCTTATGCTCTCATTCCTGATCTTATCTCTTATGGTCACTCCTACAGCCCTTCTCAGACATCTCATTTCCGTGGTTACTAATTTTCTTTTATGGTTTGTTGTGAGTGACCATGTCTGGCACTGGTAGCACAGAGTTGGAATAAATATGCTTTGAATAAGATGTCTCTTTGTGCTGATTGGGATTGTCTTATGCTGTAAGAGGGGGGGGAGGGGGAGAGGGGGGGGGGGGCTAGCTGTCCCATACTTGGTTTGCTTTACTGCATCTAATGTCAATTTCTTTATCCAGTTTCCAATCTTCGGTAAATGTTCCCAGATAACAAGGGCTAATTGCCATTATCTCCCCCTGAGGTTACCTAAACTGGAGTGCCGGTCCGACGGTCACTATTGACACAGTGAGCGGAAAGTGTTGGCAGAAGAATTGACAAAGTCGGATTTTATTGTGATGACAGGTGAAGTAGACTATAGGTGTGACCTGTCTTATTTGCTCTGTCAGATGAATTGACCAAGATACCCTAGCGTGGGAATTCAAACAATTGTTGTACAGTCACTGACTGACAGCGAATAAACTTACCCACAGGGAGGAGCTGTGGCATCCGTGAATGAGAATGATTTTAGGCGTAATGTAGGAGGAGCTTGATAAAAGTTATAAAGGGCTGAACGCTAGGTCTGGTAAATGAAATCCTGTCTAGCACATGCCATTTGTTGGGCTTAACCTAAGCTTGAGACAGAACCTTTGGCATCGTGGTTTCATTTTTCCAGGTAAGATCGAAATTAGGTTTAAATCTATATTTTATGATAGAGTTCTAACTGTCTTTTTGCTCAAGTGTGTGTCTTCATCACTTTGTAGTACTCCTAGGCGGACATTTCTTCATTCTCGTAGGGCACTGTCACATTGCTTTAT
>CAJHNH020003301.1:195965-202106 GCA_905116865.2 Candidula unifasciata | reverse complement strand
ATTACTGTAGTGATTTCCTGACTGATCTGAGGGGTAAGTTGGCACTCTTTTTTCTAATTGTGAAACTTCTGTAAGTGTACCCTTAATTTCTATTAATGTAGCAGTATATTAAAATTGTTATCCCTGAATTTGCTGGCTGGAGTTCGGGAGTTGACCGATATAAAAATATATATGGCCACGTGCGTTTAAACCTTACCTTTACAAGTTAGTACTGAAGCTAATATTTAAATGCGGTGTACTTTGTAAACCATCGTAACTGAATTATATTAATATTTAATTCAGTTAATAAATTCTGAAGAGCCCAGAGAACCAGCAAATTCGGGAAACCACGGGTTCCCTTTTTGCACACGCTTATCAGGGCTTTTACTATCTTCCCCCCAGCCCTGCGGCATTTTTCATAACACCAAGGACTCAACGATTAGTACACAATTGTACCCATTGTCATGTCGCCATAGAATCGGCACAGACAAAGAGACAGTTTAAGGGATTTAATCCCAGTATTCATAACCGACTACTAGTCGTAATTGTAACCGACCACGTGTCGAATTTTCTAAACGACCACGTGTCGTATCTGAACTTTAAGAACATCAGCGGTGGATTATCTACAAGAGGATATCACAAGAAATAAGATCTACAAGAAGCCAAGTGTTCCGGTTTCCCTCATCAAGTCCAGCCTTTGGGAGTATCCACGGGTGAGCTGTACTCGTGCGGGGAAGGAACTGGACCCAGTAGACATTTCTCTTATGATGATAACCATTTGGTTTAAAATCAAACACCAAACCACTGTCAATTTTTAGCCAGTCAGTTGTAGTAAAATTAAAGCGACATCATTCTTCATTCACTACTATTCTCGTCTGTCTGTGTTGCTGTGCGTGAGTAATAGTTGAGTGAGCGAGAAGGGGGCATTCTTCGCTTTCTTTCTCTGGGGGCTCTTTCTTTAAAAGTGGCAGAGGAGTTGCCACCAGGATACCTAGTCGGCCTAGCACCACCCATCGGAGCAGGGTAGACTTATCTTCCTGTCCTCTGTCCCAGGAGTAATATCTCGGTCTTTCTACCCTAGTAGACGATGAAGTACCATACTTCTAGTGAGCCACACTTATAGACTGAAGATACCTCCTGTATAGGAACCCTACCCTTCCTAGGGCTCTCCTATAGTTGTGACAACTAGCCTAAACTAGTTCATTTTATTTTAGTCAGATTTATTAAATAAATCTTTTTGATGTGTAAACATAGTTGAGTAAATTGTGTACTTAGGTTCAAGTGTCTTTGTGCATATTAGTTTACTTCAGCTAACAAATATTTAAATCACTTGATGGGGGCTTTTAAGTAATGCCAGGAGAGGAGACCAGTCGCAGGGGTTAACTGAGCACCTGGATTATATCACAGTGGGTTTATCCAAATATCTATCTATCCCTTCTCCTACTCCTGTGGATACAAGTACAGCAACTTTCATTTCATGGAACGAGCCACTCGCTGTTTTCTTGGCTATCCAGGACTGTCTAGGATCAACATAGCTTAGATAATAGTCCAGTTTCTCACGTGGGTGGGCATTGTTAAGGATCAAACCCACACCCTCACTATATCAGTGTATTTACCCACGTGGGCGCGCGACACGGGGCAGGTCTTTTCTAAACGCTGGCGGGTCTTGCTAGTCAAACTCACCATCATCGTGGACTTTGTCCCATGGCTTATAGCGCAATAAAACACTATCGTCTGGGAAGTCGGAAAGTTGCAAACAACAAACATTAAAATAGAATATTAAAATATAAAGATTGTTCTGTAATAAGGGGTAGACGAAGTGCATAGGGTTTCAAAGCAAAAGCGAATGGACGTCGTGTAGTACAACAGTCTTTCCTATGATATGACAACGTCTAGTTTGAGAATGGAAGTGGAGGCAGTCACTGCTGCCTTCCGCTGACTTGAGAATCAGCTGTACACACATGCAGTTTTTGTAAATGACTCTCAGAGCATGTGAAGGAATGTGGAGGCAGGCATTCTCCGTACAGAGTGGCAAGCATCGGTTATGAGGTCTCGGGTAGTTAGCGTCCATTGGATATTTTCTCCAGGTCATGCCAGTGTTTTGGGAAATTAGCAGGCAAATAGACTGGCTGGCTCTGCACTACTTGGTGGTGAATCGATGTGTGACAAACTAGATATTGTAAGGACATTTGGAGCGAGTGAACAGTGCGGAGCATAGATAGATCATCACAGTCTAAGGAGAATCGCGCTGCCAGGAGTTACTTTGGGGATCTGGCAGGCACTCAACACTCAGAGAAAGGGCGAGACGGATATACAATCAGACAATTATTAGAGCTATCAGAATTTGAACTCTTCAGTTGCTGCTGAAGATGGTGATGGAGTGCTTATGGGAGTGTCCTGAGTGCTGTGATGTCAATTCTTAATTCAACATTCATCATTCAACATTAACAGAAGTCGTCAGCACTATATAACCGATATACAAGAAAAGAGTAATTTTTTTCTGAGTTCAGATAGCATTTGACGTTTCTATTTTACTTCATAAAATAGTTCTAGATTTGAAACCTGAAGCGGCTATCCCGTCTAGAGTCTTGTAACTTGCAAGTAAACTAATTTATTTTCGTTTTCGAATCCATAATCTTCTCCACGTCTTCCAGACTGTAAGGTGTCATTTTTTCTTATCTATGTAATTACGGTTAAACTTATTTCCCTAACTGTGTCATTATATTCTGGAGTATTTGAGGCGCGATTTTTTTTTCAGGTATCGTGTGCTATTGGCATATGTGACCTTTCTGTTAAGATGTGTTCAACAGACAATACGGAGACATATGTTGAGTCAGACAGACAGAGAGACAGACAGTCACTATGACAATAAGAAAGTTGTGGTGAGATGTGTTGATGAATGACAGACAGATAACCATTCAAAAAAGCAGACATACAGACATACAAATAGACATGCTTAGTCTGTATGTCTGTCTGTGTATGCGTGAGTATCTGGTGTGTGTGTGTATGTGTGCGTATGTGTAGTCCTGACATTTTTTGTTTTTTGTTTTGTTTTTTGTTAATAGAGTGAGAATATATTTTGTTTCCTCATCACTTGTCTTTTGCTGTATTTTGTCCCTCCAGGATTGCAAGAACACTTCTAGAATAAGAATCCCACATGTAGAAACCTCGCTACACCCCATACAACCGCAGGTTAGCTTGAGCTCCCAACTGTTACAATGTAACCTGAAGTCTGGACCAGGCAAGAATTAATTTTCTAGCCGCCGTAGTGCAGGATCTACCATGTCTTCCCTACCAGTCAGGATCAAGTGAGCCGCAGATTTGAACCAGGAATTGTCTTGTAAAGTAAATGCGGCCTGCATGATTAGTAACCCATAGCCCGTCCATGGAATACACTTTTCTGCATAGTGAACGAACTTTCTTTTTGAAATGGTCGCAAAATGGGCACGCAGGCCTGTCGTGTCGTATATTTTCACAATGAAATGATCCCCAACGTGTGAGATTGCTGGGCTCACGGATTCACCCAGCCTTAAATTAGAACCAGGTTATGTTCTGGAAAGTAAATGTGGTTAATGTGATGATAATCATGCGAATCTTTAATTGACGATATGTCCGTGAAAATAAAGATTTACCACGACATTTCCGATTATAACGTTACTTATGTGGAAAGTATTCTTTATATTGTTAATTAAACGTTAGGTAGTTCTACGGTCTTCCAAAATACATCAGTCGATTTCTGGCAATCATGGCAGCGCTGTGGCTCAGTCAGGCACTAGAGGAGCAATAAAAGTTCGAGAAGTCTCAGCCTCGTCAACCAGCAGAAGACTGGCACTGTTAGCCGCTGCACGCTGACGTAAACGTTGAGCATCTATGGACATGTCCGGACTGCCATGAGAATATCAAAAGTCGTAACCCTTCGCTTGGCATTAGGACAAGCGGTACGACAATCACACCTAGGAAGAAATGTAAGCCGCCTCAACTGGTATGACTCTATATTTTAACAGTAGCTGCGCTGTAGCCAAAATTCACTGGGGAGAAGATACTCAGTTCTGTTCTTTTCTAATTGTCACAAGGAAGCTGATCTGAACAAGCAGTTGACCTTCCCTATTTGTGACTGCGCAGAAATTGCTTTGAGCCCCAACGAGCATGAGCCACAGTTTGAGGTCATCACTGCCTACATTTATATTCATGGAAAAATTGATTCTCCGTCCTGTGCAGTTATGATATACAAATCAACGTCTTATTATGAAGAAAGAGAATGGCAAAATGGCAGATGTCATTGCTACGCTATAGATTTTATAATGGAGTCTTACACTGGGTTGGCGAGTAAATTAAATACATGCTTATAAGTTTGAATCTTGCAGTATATAAAACTCAAACACTAGATTGCGTGCAAGCAGCAACAAGTAAGTGATTTCCTAAGGAATGTAAAAGGACCATTGGCGCATTAGGCCGATAAGTAGAAAACATTTGGGGAAACAAGGTCAGTCTTAGAGCACACTTCAGTTCACTGTGTCCCCGTGTGGGTTCTGGGGCCCCTTGAGGGGGGGGGGGGAAACCAGAATAGACCCACCGCCTGCCCAAAGGCCTGTGGTAAGAGTCGACTTATTGGCAAGGAACCAACAGTCTACTTGCACTCAACGCACAGTTTCTGGAACAGAACAAGAGTCCAGAAGTGGACAAAGAACTAGAACGTTCATCTGGAGTTTACAGCCGGTTATCGCGAAGAAGAAGAAGAAGAAGAAGAAGAAGAAGAAGAAGAAGAAGAAGAAGAAGAAGAAGAAGAAGAAGAAGAAGAAGAAGAAGAAGAAGAAGAAAAAGAAAAAGAAAAAGAAAAAGAAAAAGAAAAAGAAAAAGAAAAAGAAAAAGAAAAAGAAAAAAAAAGGAAAAGGAAAAGGAAAAGGAGAAGGAGAAGGAGAAGGAGAAGGAGAAGGAGAAGGAGAAGGAGAAGGAGAAGGAGAAGGAGAAGGAGAAGGAGAAGGAGAAGGAGAAGAAGAGGACGGACGGACGGACGGACGGACGGACGGACGGACGGACGGACGGACGGACGGACGGACGAACGAACGAACGAACGAACGAACTTTATTTTCAAAGGGTCACAAATTGGGCATAAAGTTCGTTCGTTCTTCTTTTTCTTTTTTTTTTTTCTTTTTCTTGTTCTTTTACAAGAAGAAGAAGAAGAAGAAGAAGAGGAAGAAGAAGAAGAAGAAGAAGAAGAAGAAGAAGAAGAAGAAGAAGAAGAAGAAGAAGAAGAAGAAGAAGTACTTTAAGCCATCATCAAATGTCTTGTCGACTGGCGTGGGCGATCGTACATCTCCACAGTCTGCGATCTGCAGCTGCGTGTTATATATTATAGAATTACAAAACTATAGAACAAAACTTGCACATGCCGGCTCAAATCCATAGTATATGTCTAGCAACTCAGCTACTTCAGCTCCTAACTAGATTAAACTAGTCAATTTGTAGTCGTTGTGGAAGCGCAGTCTTCTGTAATTGCCTGGTTTAAACCCCCACGCTACCCGACGGGCCGATAATTTTAATGTGTAATTCCTAAACGCAGCGAATGGGGCCATTTGCATACGACCGCCGTTTGGGGGAGAGCCCAAGGAAAGACCACTACGTCAGCGATAAAAGAATTGCTAAAGGTTACAAAGACAGAGAATGGCGCAGTGTGAAAGGAGAACCGTGTTGTTCCAAATGGTAGGCATTTTTATTACTATGGCCTCAGTTTTTTTTTCCTAAGTTTTATGTCGGGTAACGTGTTCGTTTACATTTTCGAAAAAAAAAAAAAAAAAAGTCAAACTTAGGTCACGTTTAACCGGCTTCTATGTACCCTTCAGTTTTAATTATGATCAAATGTCTGTACTGTGTATGTATAAACTAATAAGCTAACAACAGAGATGAGATGTCTTAGGAGAGCTGCCGGTGTGACAAGATAAGATAAAATCGGAATGAAGAAAACAGAACAAGACTAGGATTGAAATCAGTCTTACAATTCATTAAAGAACACAACATTTGTGAATGAGAAATGAGATGATTTGGTCACCTGACAAGAATGACCTGGTACCAACGCCACAGAGAGCCACGCTGAAGAAATATAAGGTACACAGAGCAAGGGAAAGACAACGCAAGAGATGGAGCGACCTAATCAGGAGCAACTCA
>CAJHNH020003301.1:103465-190965 GCA_905116865.2 Candidula unifasciata | reverse complement strand
AAGAGGGAGGAAAAACACCCCCCCCCCCCTTTTTCCCCATTGCCGCCTAACATGAATGTCGTAGAAGTCGAATACTTAAGGTGTTTGCTTCGAAGTTGGAGTACATGTGCCTAAGAGGTTGGCCGCCAACAATTTGCATACAAATAAGTAAGTTCTGTGAAATAGATGTGCATTCAAAATTCACGTCTAGAACAAAATTATTAAAGTCTAGAAGTAAACGAACAATCAGAATATTTCGCCGAAGTTTACAGCAGGTGATCGTGAAGAAGAGGAAGAAGATTTCTTAAATTCTTTTGTCACAGTCTTCTACTACATTAAGCCATCCTAAAAATTATGTGTGATGATAAATTAGAGGTTGTCAAACTTCTCATGCCATTGACACTTATTTTTAGGCAAAAATAATTTCGCAACACAGTAATTCGGTCTACTAGCAAACCAGATATTAAACTAACAGCTTAAAAGAGATACGGATACATAAATAAATTACGTGCTTGCGACAAACAATTCCTACTGCAGCCGACACACGCATCTACCGCGACATACACTTATAGTGCGTCACAAAACTCATGCCGTCACACGTTAGCAAATATCTCGAAAACTCCGGTACTGATCATCACGAATTTGTGATGTGGCCTTAGATTCCCCGTGTCTTTATTATTCTGTAATTTACAATTGCGCAGATGCTGCTATTTTCTTAAAGCGGCGATTTTCTCTTGATCTTTGATAAATAATTTCTGTACCCCTTAAAACATATACTGTAACTGACACACTTGTTGAGATTGTTTGGAATTCACACGTGATGCAAAGAGGAAGGGGGGAGAATAGAGATTTTCTGGCAGATTCTCGGGGCTCGGAGGATAGGCAATACGGACGTTTAATCAGAATGCTACTGGCACCATTAGTATCGGAACTTTTAGCTGGCTGCTGAAGATAGAAACGGAGCGCTTATGGGAAGGCCTCGAGTAATGTGATGTCGGTTTTTGAATCAAATCAAACCAAATCACACGTGCAGCGATGCGTAGAGATAATTGTGACAGTCTATTGCCCAACTCAATGAAAAATCCGCAATTCACGGGGGACTTGGGCTGGAGATAACCACCTCAGAGTGAAATGCCTATGAAATTGGTGCAGTCTGATGTTTTGAAAAGTTCCCCTTACTTAGTCTACTCAAGTTACTGTCTGCATGCTGACTGTTTGTTTTGATTCGGTCACTGTTTTTTCGTATACGGCAAAGAAGGCAGAATGAAAACTAGATGTTTGTTTATATTTTTAAAAAAAAATACTAACAAGGGCATGGCTATTAAGAGGCTGCATGCAGCATTTCAACAACTCAAACAAAAAAGGTTACTGGGTTTCAGATATCTAAAGTTCTGCATGAATTTTGGAACGGACTATAAGAGAGCAACGCTACAGAAAATGTAGACATACAGTCATGTCACCAAGGGAACGAACTGTTTATTTTAATTACACTACTCTTATGTGCAGGATTATTTCTCTTGATATTAGCGGCATAAGTGTTTTGTCGAAGACGAATACTTCGCATTATGTGGCAGGACAAGATCACAAACACTGGTGTATTGGAAAAATCAGATATTGCAACAGTACAGTCTTCTCAATGCTCAGTCTGCGAAGGCTCAAGTCGCTAGGTCACACCTAGAGAATAGAGGATGGTAGAGTCCCTAAGGACATCCTTTATGGTGAGTTGTAGATAGGTAGAGGATGTCGAGGCCGACCTCTACTGTTAAAAGGTTGTGTGCAAGCAGGGCTGAATGATACAGGTACTGCTGAGGCCGATCCGTGGTAAGAAAATACCATGAGCCGTGTTGTGTAGAAGGTTTACATCATAAAGGGATGACAATAAATGGAGAATTGGCTGCAGATTGGATGAGAGCGGAGCAGCGTCTGAGAAGAAATAAACTAAACGCACATGTTTACAACAACGGTCCCATGTTGTAACTGTGGAAACATTTTCTTAACGCGAGCGGTTCTTGCAAATCAAGGTCGGCATCGCCATGGCTTGTGAATACCATACTGTCGTCTGTAAGGACGGAAAGGTCCCAATTGAGCAGCAGACGATACTGGTCTGGACTTCAGGTTGCTTCATTACTGCTGGGACCTGTAAATAACCTTACGGTTCAACGGGGCTTTCTGGGTTTTGTACTTTTAAGATTCTCTTTCTTGGAGGCATTACTCTTGCAGACTGCAATCCAGGAAGTGACAGACAGCAACTACGTGATACGGTCTAGGTTACTTTAGAATACGAGATGTTCTGAAAGTGACTCTAATTGCGTCCCAATGTTGGACGCAACTTTTTAAAAATTGTTTTAAAGCCCCACCTTGGCTGTTGTCAGGGCACTAAACTGACACAATGTATGGGTTGAACGGTGTTGCTAGGACCTGTCCCCGAGAGATCGTTTGTGTCACCAGATTATTATAGCTCCTTATGATGTCATGGTGGGGTTGAACATCATTATCATCATTAAGTAACTATACTTATATGGACATATTTAATCATAATATATTTTTCATTATTAATATAGCCAGTTAAACAAACCCACGACCTCCAGAGCGCAAGGCAAACGGCTTGAGCACTTTGCCACAGAAACCCCACGAAGAAAAGGTTCACGATAAACCCTAAGGGAAGAGTTGAGAGAGGCCAGTGGTGTTGAACTGGAATGATATAGAACAGGTTGCACAGAAGAGAAAGGACAGGGGAGGGGTGGGATAGAATGAGAGTCATAAGGTGTTGGATAAACAGCCTCAAAGGGATGATGATGATGTTGATGGTGACGATTATAATGACGATAATGATGGCGGTGGTGTGGGTTAATGACCGGGATTAATATGAGAGATGCAAATCCACATTACATTATTTTTAGAAGTAAGTCGTAACAGCGAGTCGTCTACTTAGCCTTGTCTACGTGTAGACTGTAGACTAATGCCAGAAATGTCAATTAAGGTGAAAGTACATTTCTGTAAATCAATGTCTCATCGATGATATAGGACTAATGTCACATTTTCTTGTATTGACCCCACGACACACGATGGGATGCCAGAGATAAAAACTCACCTTGATGTTGTGTACATTGGATGTTGAATAGGGCGCTGGTATCCTTCAAGGCCGTACTTTATGAGAGGTCTTGTGTAGAACGGCGGTTCCACTGGCGTATCAGAGAACACGGGGTTCCCGAGGTTTGTACAGATACCAGCGTATCTGTGTAACAAATAAGGATCCAAGACAGGCATGAAACTTCATGCAGTTGATGTTATGGTATTTTAAGTGACACAACATATGGACGTACCTACATACACCCACACACGCAGTTCAAGTACATATCTAAACACACACACACACACACACAACACCCTTGCGAAAATAGTTGTTTGCCTGTTTAAAATGTTAGTTTGGCCGAACGGCTGGTTCAGACTTGCAAGTTTGCAAAGATTGGAACTCCCCTGTAATGGCCAATGAGAAGAAAGGTGATATAACGCCCAGCGAAGAAGAAAAAAAACGCATCTTTTTTTGGCCGGCGGCAGTAAGACTAGAAACATGTAGCCTTCATTAACTATCAGTTGCGGTACCGTGCAGGATTCTAGCGCATCATAGGTTCCGCTGAACTGAATCAAGTGATGGGCTGGCTCACTGGTTTCGTGTTTTGGCGGTACGTTCAGAAGATATATTGTGCATCCTCGAGGTTCTGATTGTAGGTCGTTTTGAAGCAAAAGGCACCTCTCATCTTCATTAGCTAGAGTGATTAGCACATTGTCTATCCGAAAACGTTGTTGATTTTCATAGTATTGTAATCTGTCTGTCTGTCTGTCTGTCTGTCTGTCGGTCGGTCGGTCGGTCGGTCGGTTCGTCCGTCCGTCCGTCCGTCCGTCCGTCTGCCCATCCGTCTGTCTGTCTTTATACATACACACATCATGGTGTTTATTTGAAACGGTTAAGTGGGTCATGGTTCTCCGTTTCATACAGTCACCATAATCACGGATTAGGTCATTGTTCTTGTTTTTCCCTGTGAAGTTGGTTTAAAAAGGACCATTTACTAACAGTTTTTACCCCCCCCCCCCCCCCCCCCCCCCCCCCCCCTGACGTGCTCCCCCCCCCCCCCCCCCCCCCCCCACAATTTTCTCCCCCTTACAAACATGTTGTAAACGGCGACCTAATAAGGTTTGCCTTAATCTGATGTCTTAAGCTGCAAGGCACAGATATCGCAGCCTAGCTAAAACCTACAACACTGAACAAATACAGACGTGTTTCAAGACAAAGGCAGAAGAAGAAGACTTACTTACTAGGCAGTAACGGCAATCGGCGTGATGTTGATCATATCAACCATTGAGTGTTATTTTACTATTTAAAATGTTTCCTAACACTGTACCCCGGTAAACCACTAGCGTAGGAGGTGTGCGTAGTCTTAAGGCATAGCGTCTGCCCAAAGTGTTTTAGGTCCCGGATTCAAGCCTGGGTGAAGGCTAGGATTTTTTTCACATGCACTTCTAGTAATTTCTTCTGGTTTCTGGGTAGTAGGATCGGACGCCCGTGTGTATTATTGCGCACGTAAACAATCCCTTGGCAGTTGGAAATCGAAAAAGAGTAGCCTTACTGCGCTTCCCGGGCAAAATTTGGAGTTACAAATGTTTCCACAGTATTTCAGGATCCTCACCGGTGCTAAGTAGTTCGTGCACTGCGCTGAGATTTTTCGGAATGAGGCTTTAATCAGAAGTAGAACGGAGCACTTATGTGTAACTACCCTTGTGCCTATGATGTTGATCAGTTGTCTAAACTAAACCAAAACCACTAGCGCAAAGAAGGCCCATATTTCCTCACGAACTTACTTTATCATGAAAGAAAAAGGACAACCGACGCTGTGAAAAGTTGTTTGTTTCCAGCTCCGCTTTACTCGTGCATAATACCCCTTTCTTGACATAAGTCTAATGGTTCCATCGCCAAGATACTGAGTTGAATGCTTGGTGCAACACTGTGAGGTGTGGATCTCTTGGAAAATGCCCCCCCCCCTCCTTACAACCCCAAACCAACCTCTCTTTCCTGCTCTTTTGCCCGCAGCGTATTGTTGACTGCACTAAAATGATGGATGGTAGATTACGTTCACAATGTAGTGTAGATTTGCGGGTGCAATGACTGCTTTCATAGTTGACCACTTGCACCAACAGTGAGCTGACATTCTTGTGTGGTACCGTTAGAGATGGCAAATCTGACAGCTTCCTTATGTGTTTTTACTGTGCCTGTGCAAACTTCAAGGTTTTGCTGGGGCTGACAGGTTTTCGCTAGTTTTAAATGGGACAATGAAAGAAATTTTGAATGGTTTCCACTGAGCAGTTAAGTGGCAACTCATCTGCAGTAATGCTGGTACAACGAGTTGAGTTGATTCCAGAATTGACATCACAGCAATCGGGGCACTTATATACACGCTCCGTCCCTATCCTCAGCAGCCAACGCAGAGTTATAATTCTAATGGTGCCAGTCGTAGTCTGGTTGTATGTCCGTCTTGCTTTTCCTCTGAGCGTAGAGTGCCGGCTGAACCCTTTGGTCACACCCAGGTGCATCATTCTCTCCAACCCATAATAATATGGGTTTTTTTCTGACTTCGTTACTTGTTTTCAAAGCGCTCTGACGACATCTGCCTTGAGATGTATCAGTATACCACCCAGCGGTGCAGATCCAGCCAACCCGTTTGCCTGTTCATTCCCCAGCACACAGGCATAGCTTGAAGAAAAGATCCAAAGTATGCTTACTGCCGTTGACCTTGCAAGTAGCTGGTACAAAAAGCAATTACTTACGACTAATTATACATTAACGCCTGTTTTGTGTTAAGAAAAAAAAGGAAAAAAAAAGGTGGGGGTGGGGGAGGGGGGGGGGGGTCATCACCTACAACTTACTTTGTCAACTTCTAACAGTTGCACAAACCTGGGTTTTTCTTGATCATAACGCACACATGTTGCCCGGAGAGTTTCCTCCTCAGCCATTGCCTTCAGATCGTTCATGATCTTCTCTGCCGTGGTAGGGTAGTGCGGTTCGCATGGTCGAATCATGTGATCAGTTAAATGCTCCGTGGGTATGTGTTTTTCCTCCATAATGACTCCTGAAAGAGGAAAACAAAACTGTATACCATTTTTATCTTAGTATTCACCAGCTGTAATCTTCCGCGGAAAGTTCTGGTTGTCCGTCCACTATTGGACTTTAGTTTTGTTCTGGATTTTAGGTTTTGCACGTGCAACTATTTTAAAGGTCTGCCTTATTATTTCTATGCAGACTTTTTGTTTCTTGCCTGTCAGACAGATGCAGTGTGATTTCGTGAAAACATCCTTAATTAGTCGGTCTTTACGATATGCTTTTCAGGAGACAGTGGATGTACTATGGTTGCATATTGCACCATCATATCTTGTAGTTAGATCACGATTTTAAGGGGAAACAATTTTTAAAAAATGAACCGTCTCCCTCTGGTATTGCAGACTGAAAGATTGACATCAGTTAATTGGAAGCGTCACTATTCGCAAGCTGGATTACTGGACTAACATCCAGTAACTGGAAGCGTCCATATTCGAACGCAAATCCAACAAATGCTAGAAACCTTGTTAGACCTTATGCAATATTATATTATATTGGAGTAACATGCGGTTACAAAGTAACGTGCAGTTCAGTAGGGACTGGTTCAAAATTTGGAGGTGCCCTTCATTTTCTTCTTCTTCTGTAGCGTATAAGATAAGCCCTTACGTCCTTCTAAGGACGTAATTTTTTGTTATTTGAACCCCCACTCTGGCTTTTGCCAGGGGCCGCAATATAGGCAGGCCATAAAAATGGCCAAATGTCTGAACGCGGTTTCTGGGACCTCTCCACGGTGATCCTCATCCACATGGTGGCACATTGTGTCGTCGGGTGTTTATCGCCTGTGTGATGTCCTAGTGGGGTAGAAAGTCACTCACTCTTCTTGAGCAGTCCGAGCCCTTGAGGTTCCTTGCTGCAGATACCCACCACCTCCATTCATCTCTCTGGTTGGTCTTCTTCCAGGTGATGAAACAAAGTGTTTGCAGGTCTGTCTGGACATTATCTCTCCATCGTCTTCTTGGTTACAACCATTTAGCTCCTTTGCGTACAGTTTTTACATCTCTGTCATTTGACAATCTCTTAATATGCCTCAGCCATTTCAGTATATTAGCTCTTATGATGCCAGTGATCAGCGGGGACTTCAAAAGATTATGAATTTTGTTGTTGCTTCTCATCTCCATTTCCTGCTTTTTGCATCTTTGTCAGCTCCAAAGATTCGTCTTAAGGGGTCACTACACCAAAACATTTTATTTTTTTATTTACAGACTTAGAGAAGTTATTTTATAATGGTCGTTTGTAGGGATACATATTATTACATTTGTATACTTAAAGTTATTACCAACACCTTTTTTCAACATAGAGCTTCACAAGTTTTTACATGGTATAAATGGAATGATCCAGATACCAAGAGTCAGACTGATTACATCTTGACGAGAAAAAGAGACTTTCATCAAGTTACAGATGCGAGAGTTATGCCAAACTTGAGTTTAGATACAGATCATAGGATGGTGATCCTTGACAGAAAAATTAAGATAAGTTATCAAACCAAAAAGAAATGTAATAAAAGTGACATAATAAAATGGAAAGAACTAGAGTGTGAAGAAAACAGGCGAGCGTTTCAGCAAAAATTACAGGAAAATTATGAACAGCTTCCACAAAACACTCTTGGGGTAAATACAGAATGGTTGAATTTCAGAGACACCACTATGAAAATAGCACAAGAAATATGTGGAACTAAAAGGAAAGGTAACATAGGGCGTAAGCTCTCAACATGGTGGTCTGAAGAAATAAGAAGTATTGTGAGAAGTAAAAAGAAAGCTTATGGCATCTGGTTTAGGAGCAGAACAGAAGAGGATTACATAACATACAGGAAAATTAGAAGAGAAGTAAATAGAACTATCAGAAAAGCAAAAAGAGATTCATGGGAAAAGTTTGGAAGCAAGCTGGCTGAAGAAGAAAGATCAGCAGTGAAAAACTACTCCCAAAAAATTAAAGGCATGAGAAACAGGAATGAAGAATACAACCCAACAGAAATTATAAATGATGAAGTTGGCCAACCTTTAATAGAACCTACTAAAATCTTAGCAAGGTGGAGTAATTACTTTGAAGCATTACTTAGCTGCAATAAAACAGATAAAAGCAGGGAAGAACATAAAAACAACTCGGAACTAACAGCAGAGGAACTAGAACCAGGTATATTATTGGATGAGGTAAAATATGTCATTCGAACCGCGCCTAGACTAAAGGCGACAGGTATTGATGATCTACCAGCTGAGGTCATCAAGGCAGCAGGAGAAACGGGAGCAATATGGTTAAAGAGAATATTTCAGGTAGCATGGGAAAATCAAGAAACACCATCAGATTGGCAAACTGCTGTCATTGTCCCGCTGTGGAAAAATAAAGGAAGTAAGAGGGAATGTACTAATTACAGAGGAATATCACTTCTCAGTCACACTGGGAAAATGTATGCTAAGATCATCGAAAAAAGGCTGAGACCATTGATAGAGTATCAACTTTCAGAAGCACAGATGGGCTTTCGACGAAACAGAAGTTGCACAGATGCCATTTACACATTGAGACAACTATCAGTGAGGGCAAAAGAACATGATAAGACATGTTTGTTGACATTCATAGACCAAGAAAAAGCCTTCGATAGAGTCGACAGGAATATGTTGTGGGAATGTATGGGGAAAAAAGGAATCAGCAATCATCTCATTAATATTTGCAAAAGCCTGTACACACGTAGTGAATGCTGCATAAGATCAAAGGCAGGGTTGTCTAGAACTTTTATAGTGAACTCTGGTGTGCGTCAGGGCTGTGTACTATCGCCGCTTCTTTTCATAACATACATGGACGCCATATGTAGCGAAACAGACTTTAATCAGGGAGAAGATATAACAGAATTACTTTTCGCCGACGACCAGGTACTCATAGCAGAAAATATGGAATGCCTACAGAACCACCTAAATCAAATTAGTAACAAAGGGGAGGAATATAATATGAAAATAAACACTACGAAGACAGAGACAAATGATGATAGGAAGACATAAAGACAATTTAGAAATTAAATTAAAAAACAACAACCTGAGACAAACAGAGGAATTTAAGTATTTGGGAGCAATTTTTACTTCAGACGGAAAAACTGGACAGAGAAATTAGCTCCAGATGTGCCAAAACTAATCAAGTAATGGGTCAACTATCTCCCCTGTTGACACACAAGCAGATACCTCAGAGTACTAAAGTGAATCTTATCAGAACTATTTTTGGCCAATATTATGCTATCAGTGCCAAACGTGGACACTTACATCCTCCAATGAACGTAAAATTGTGACAACAGAGATGAAATGCCTTAGAAGAGCTGCAGGAGTTTCAAGGAAAGACAGAATACAAAATCATGAAATCAGACGAATGCTAGGAATAAAGCCAGTCTTACAGGTCATCAAAGAACAACAAATGAAATGGTTTGGACACCTAACAAGAATGCCCTGGTACTATCTGCCACAGCGAGCCACACTAAAACGTTACAACGGGTATAAAGCGAGTGGAAGACCTCGGAAAAGATGGAGTGATGGTATTAAGAACAGCCTTACAGAAATGAACATCAGTCTTAATAGTGCTCTTGACAGAGCTCATCAACGAACATTACATCTCCCCCGACACTTCGATGAGGTACAAGGTGGAAGAGAAGAAGAAGTATACTTAAAGTGTTAAAAAATCATAGTTGTCATGGCAATAACCGCCATTTTGAGAAAAAAAACAATATGTACTTAAAATCCTTAAATTTTAAAAACAAACCGAGATATTCAACTATAGATGATGGATCCATGACCTTTTATCTTATTTAGAGGTACAGGTCTAGATTATTTACTTTAAACATGTTTTTAAATATTTTTCGTAGAATTTTAAAATGTAGGTTTATTGAAAAAGTCAAAAAAATCGAGCATAATAAGACAATAATCATATTTTAGCAAACAAAATCTTACTAAAATCTACTTTTAGATAGACCAGTCCTTATAATATTGTTTGTGAAGTATGCATACAAACTTTCATGTTTTTACTCTTTATATTAGCTTAGATTTTAGGATTTCACACACATAGCAAACTGAAATATAGAGATTTGAGAAAACTGACTTTTAAACTTTTTTTTTATCTTAAAAAAGTGCACGAGGTGGTGTCGTTAGTATTAACTTTTCAATGCTAAATTGTTTACAAATGACATAAGTATATGTGTCATCTATTCTACGAATGCCGAACTTTACAAAAACGAACACATTGAAAAAGTGATATTTTTGTCATAAATTGGGGAAAATGCCGTGTAGTGACCCCTTAACACTCTGTTTACGAAAAATTTGTAATAAGGCTTCATCTCTTTTAGTCGGGCTCCAAGTCTCAGAGCCATATAAAACGACTCGTCTTATCAACGTTACACACATATATTTATATATCTTGGTGTTGCTAGATAGAGATTTTAACTTCATTATAGTGGTGTAGATTATTTAGCATGCAACAAACTAGATCTAATGGATAAACCAGGATAGATAGATGGCCAAGATATTGTTTATTTAAATAATGCGGACACAAACAATACATTGCAAAATTTAGAGCTAAATCAACATATAATGAATACTACTGTTTGTGTCCGCTTTATTTAAATCTACAATGGGAAACCATTGTTTTAAATGTGTTTGTTGCCTTATTAGTACGATTTTTGTAAGGTAAAGAATTCGAAAATTGTGTACAGGTAAAAAGCGAACTACAGAAGGTTTGAAGATAGTTACTCAGAGAAAAATATATGTTTATATTAGAAAAAGGAGTTCACATTCATTAAGAACGTCGTGAGAAGGGGGACAGTTAAGTACCTTGTGTCTGGTTCGCCGTTGGAGGAGAAGGCAAGACAAGAGAGACCAAGATAGACAATACTGTATCGGCTGCCATCATGGCACTGAAGAAAATCAGTCACAGAAATATCGTCAGGACACGTGATAGGAGACGGTAAACAGGCATGACAGGCAAATCCACACGACGTTGAGTAAACAAGAAATAGCGAAAAAAAAAGTAGATTAGTAAATGTATATATAATAAACAAACTGACAATGTATTAATTGTCACCTATAAAAAGAGGTAGAGAGATATAAAGACACAAAAGACAACATAAAATCAAAAGCTACAGTTACCGTGCCGGGAATCGAACCAGTCCTCCTCGGTTGTTTATTTATTGTTAGGAACATACCTATTAAAATATTACAAGATGAAAGATATTAAACACTGAGGGGAAAACATGGGAAGACGTTTAATCACGTTGCAACTGGTACTGTTAGCGTGTCAACTGTTTATTAGGTACTAAAAAGGGGGACAGATCGCGTGTGGGAATGTCACGAATGCAGTGATGTCCATTCATTTATTCATTCATGTTGCGGCTTCCGTGGCTTAGGCGTTGCAAGTCCGACTCGTAATTCCAACGTAGCGCGATCGAAACCCACTGCTGGCTGCGTAGATTCTTATCGTGGGAAGGGGCGTCGTATTGTCGACCCAGCCTAAAATGGGTACCAGGATCTATGTCCTGGGGAAGTAAAGAAGGTCGGCGTAATGCTGACCACATTGCCCACCTATGGTCTTTAAAAAATTGGTGCTGCTCCCATATTCGCGATGCGCCTAAAGGCGTAAAAAGGATATTTACAGTTTATTCATTTATGTTAAAATATTAACTTCACCTCTTGTATCCGATTAAAGTGTTTACAGCTTGAGTACTGCAACACGCAAAATATGTTTGGGCATAAGAAAAAAGCATTTAGTAACATAAACGTTGCTATGTGTTCTGACGTTTGTCGACAAAATGTGTGTGTTTCCTGTGAAATGGTAAAACTTGTCTTCACTATATTAATAAAGCGACACAAATTATGTTTCGCTTACTCAATGATAACAATCATAGTAAAGTCACACTCAACAGGCGATGTAGAGAAGAGAATCCTGTTGCTGTTAATGCAGAGGTCAACGCTCTCATCGGTGAAAATTCAGACGAAGCAGATGCACTAATCTATACAGACGGATCCGTTATACGCCAAAGAAGAAGCGCATGGGCATTTACAGCACGCTCAGCGGGCAGAACAGTCAAAGAAGCCAACGGCGCCTTCTCCATGACAACCAGCAGCCTGACGATGGAGGTGATGGCAGTGACGCAAGCGTTTGCCTGGCTTGAAACACAAAAATACACCCGCATATGTATACTCAGTGATTCAAATGAGTATGATCCGGAGGGTTCAGGCAGGTTCAGTGCGAAGACAATGGCTTGAATCAATTCAGAAGTCCACTGTGCGAGGAGTCACCTTTATTTTTGTTCCGGGACACGCAGGCGTCGATGGAAATGAAAGAGCTGACAGGTTGGCTGGATCCGCTATCACTACCGACGGTCGGCCTATGGATCATGCTGATATTATCAATGCCCTCAGAGAAATGGGAAGGATAGAGGACTTTGGTGGCAGTGAATCCACATCACTCGCCAGAATGGCAGACTTGGGAATTAAGATCGGCACAGCAAAAAACGAGACGCACACCGGACACGTCAGAAGACTTGTTAATCAACATAGAACTGGTACTATTAGCCATCGGACGTTGGGATTCATACTGAGGGGAGGATCTGAGCACCTATGGACATGTCCGGAGTGCAATGATGATAACCCAACTAACTAACTAACTAACTAACTAACAAATCATAGTAAAATCCCCGGCCCTTTCCAGAACGATATTACATCGCTAAGTAAAGGGAAAGAGGGAAAATAAAAGGCAGACAAAGAAAGACCTGGATACAGAGAATATGATTGAAATGACAGACCTCAAAAATGCAAATGTCAAATCACTTTTATCCTACCGTTAGAACGAACGAACGAACTTTTTTTTACAAAGAGTTACAAATTAGGCAGGCAGGCGGGCCTGTCTAACATTCGGCCCTTCCAAACTCCCATCTTTCACGCAGCAGTTGTATCTCATCAATAAAGCATGTTATGTTCATGTAATATAGCAGAGGGAGCTGGTCAGATAATCATCAGCAGTTGGCGACCCAAAGACACGCTGTGCTTTGATTGTATGAATGAATTATACCGAAAAAAAAAAAAAAAAACTTTTGGCCATGTTATTAGAAAAAGGAAACTGGAACATACTATCCCCAACGGAAAGATCATTCGAAAAAGAGACAGAGGAAGACAACACGAGACAAATCTTAGCAGATTTTTGTCGTGGCATAGAGAGGTATCAACACACTAATTGTAACATGCTGTTGGAGATGCCAGATTGTGGAGAGGTACGAACGCCAGTCGGTAAGGCTGACGAATGAATGATACTAATGCCCGATTGAACAATGACACGGGGGCAAAACAGATAAAAAGTAGAGCTGAAATTAGATTGAAAGAGGGCTGGGCAACAGGAGGGAAGATAGAGGTTACACAGCATCCGCTCTAAGAGGCTTAGAGATTCTTTCTGGCTACCAGGCATAGAAATTCTCTCTCCAAAAAATTTTTTTGGGTATATTATTTCAGATTTGCTATTATATTTATTTACTATTTAACACATTATTATTATTGTTAAAGTCCGAAGTGGCAAATAAATTACACAAGCTACTTGCATAATATGTAAAGATAATTGATGTACATGGTTAAAGATGACATCTTCGTCTCCGTGCAACATCAATGAGATGAAAAAAGTGGAGGGGGGAGGGGTGGGGGTAGGGATGGCATTCAGTCTGCATGGCACCAGAGCAAACGTAGGCCAGTGCACTCCATTTGCAATCTTGGTCAATGGGGGATGACCGACGTAGCCAGGTCAATGACACTGTCAGAGCCTTTGGTCGAGATATTTATCAAGTTACTTGTCCATCTTTCAAATACACTAGCTTAACCGATACCAGAACTTCCTTCACATCTTCCAACTGTTTTTTTTAATGAATCCTTACCCTGGTGGCTGCATCTGACACTGAAGTCCGGAAGACAGACCTCCCCCGCCCCCCCCCCCCCGCCCCCCACACTGTCGTTTATACCAAAGCAACATCATCATCATCAAGCGCCTTGACGACTTATGTGGACCATCGTGTTTTTCAGTTACTTACAATATTAAAAAACATGAATCAGTCAACGCGCTGTCGTCATGACAATAGGCTGTCAAGAATCTTCTCGCGTTGTCTTCCCTGATATCTTATCCCGCGTATATGTTCTGTGGTCAGGATATGTTCCAGTTTGTGACCAATGTTTCTTGTATCCTTTCTTTAGACCTTCGCCTTTTTCAAAATATCTGGCGTTTTTTCCCCGCCTGTCCAGGGAATTTTAAGGACTCTTCTGTAAAACAACACATTTTTTCATAATTAAAACAATAAATATGTTAAGTATTATTTCTTTTTGTTATGTGTGTATGCCATGGAAAGAAAGTTAATGCGAAAGCTTTTTGTGACACTCTACTACAACTTAGACGTACCAGCCAAAACAAAAGACGTGGGTTGCTGTCCTCTGGAATTGTCTTTTTTGCACCATAATGCTTGATCTCCCTTTGCAGATGGAACTGTTCAACTGTTGCAAAAATATCACTGGAAAATTGTTGACCGTCCGCCCTACAGCCCTGATCTGGCGCCAAGAGATTACTACCTTTTCATGCACCAACAGTAGTGGCTGGAATCCCAGCTGTTTGAAACTGATAATGAACTACAAACAGGCCCTATTTAATGGTTCAAGACACTGGCGGCAGATTTCTATGACATTGGAATTCAGAACCTGGTGCCACGATACCAAAAATGTGTTGAAGTCAGTTTTGACTATGTTAAGAAATAATGTGATCGTGTGGTTTACTTTTAGCTGCAATAAATCCTTTTTATATATTATTTTTTTATATATATATTTTTTTAAAATATACCTGGACTTACTTTAAAAAACGAACCTCGTCTATCTACAAGAATTAAAGAAAACAGCGTAGATAACACTAGTGAGTTTTTTATAATGACATTTTATTCATTAAAACAAAGAACATCGTCTAGACAATCAACATGTCCGGGTGAATTGCACAATTGTTGGACGGTAGTCAATGAGTGTCAATAAAAATGAGTATGTTTAATGCGCACACACGTGAGTCAGTTAGTCAGTAACATCTTTGCTACCAGTACTTGGAAGCTGCGTCGTGCTGTTTCCTAAATAATTTTTTTTTTTTTTTTTTGGATATAAGAAAGTATTGATTTTACACGAAATTAAATATTATGGTCTCACTTCATTGCCATTGCTATAAATATTATGGTATCGCTTCATCACCATTTATATAAACATTATTGTCTCACGTCATTACCATTTCTTTAAATATTATGGTCTCACTTTATTACCATTGCTATAAATATTATGGTCTCACTTCATTACCATTGCTATAAATATTATGGTCTCACTTCATTACCATTGCTATAAATATTATGGTCTCACGTCATTACCATTGCTATAAATATTATGGTCTCGCTTCATTACCATTGCTATAAATATTATGGTCTCACTTCATTACTATTGCTATAAATATTATGGTCTCACTTCATTACCATTGCTATAAAAATTATGGTCTCACTTCATAACCATTGCTATAAATATTTTGGTCTCACGTCATTACCATTGCTGTAAATATTATCTTCTCACTTCATTACCATTGCTATAAATATTATGGTCTCACTTCAATACTATTGCTATAAATATTTTGGTTCTCACTTCATTACCATTGCTATAAATATTTTGGTCTCACTTCATTACCGTTGCTGTAAATATGATCTTCTCACGTCATTACCGTTGCTACAAGTATTATGGTCTCACGTCATTACCGTTGCTACAAGTATTATGGTCTCACGTCATTACCGTTGCTACAAGTATTATGGTCTCACGTCATTACCGTTGCTACAAGTATTATGGTCTCACGTCATTACCGTTGCTACAAGTATTATGGTCTCACGTCATTACCGTTGCTACAAGTATTATGGTCTCACGTCATAACCGTTGCTACAAGTATTATGGTCTCACGTCATTACCGTTGCTACAAGTATTATGGTCTCACGTCATTACCGTTGCTACAAGTATTATGGTCTCACGTCATTACCGTTGCTACAAGTATTATGGTCTCACGTCATTACCGTTGCTACAAGTATTATGGTCTCACGTCATTACCGTTGCTACAAGTATTATGGTCTTACGTCATTACCGTTGCTACAAGTATTATGGTCTCACGTCATTACCGTTGCTACAAGTATTATGGTCTCACGTCATTACCGTTGCTACAAGTATTATGGTCTCACTTAATTTCCATTGCTACCCTGCATGGACAACAAGAAGATTAAAAGGAAGTCTCTCTGGCTCATTAGGCATTTGACACAAGACCCATATTTGTTTCAATAGCTAATCGACAATTGATGGGTGCTAAATGCTTATTGTTTAACCCTTCCAGGTCGCTAACTGAAAACTGTGACAGGCTAAGATCAGTTGATCTCAATCTGGGTAGCAGACCTATAGGACCTGAAATGGTTGAGACCATGAGAAGTTATTATTAAAAGAAATAAAGGACCCTTTTCCACGCCTTGATGCGTCTTGGGTGAATAGGGCTAGATGTAAATTTTGTAGATTAACTGGCATTTAGTGGGTGATGTGGTCAACATCACACCGGCCGCTTTTACTTCTCATGAATGAAATTATAACTAGGAAACCCTTAACGGCCATATCAACCCGGTGTAACATGCAGTCATTTGAGGGTAATGATGTTGAAATGTAGATCTTGATGGGTGATAGAGTCAACATCACTCAGACTGCACTTAGTTTTTAAGAAATTTCTGGTACCTATGTCTGTGTGACAGAAAGAAAGTCCGAGCAATAAATGTTCGCTCTCTGAATAAATATTCAAACCCTAGGCGTTCACGCCCATATCAAATGCCTGGCAAATGCGCCACAGGGGTTTCCCGAACAGCTGACAGATATAAATATTGAGCTGTCATAGAAACACATATTTCAATACATTATTCAATGCACCAACGTTTTTTATACTACTCGAATGCGATGGTTGTATGTTGGAGCGACGTAGATGTTTTACATTAATTGGATAGCCATCGTCAGCTGAGGCAACAGCTAAAGAAACAGTGTCTGTAGCAGCTGCTTTAGGGTTCTATTCTGCCTGAAAAAAGAGGAAAGTATATTTTATTAATTGAAATTGCAATTATGGTTGCGTTAAAAAAAAAATGGTTTTAGCACTTTTAGCGACCGTTTCATGTAGCGATCATTGTATATGATGTTTATGAGGGATTCCACTCAGGGATCAGAACCTGTGTTGCAGCGATTGATCTTGAGGATGCATTCAAGGTATCTTTTGACTTCATGGCTGGTCAACTTCTTTATCTCAGTCTCAGCCAGTTCCTCATTAATTGGATCTTGTCGGCTGTCTTCATGCGGAAGGTGGTGTTGAAATGTGGTAGCTGGGCATCTGAGACAATAACAATACATTCCGTTCTGTCACAAGGTACACCTTTATCCCCCATACTTTTCAACATTTTCATCATGAGAATAACAGGTGAGCAGATCATGGAACCGGGAAGGACACTGTACTATACTGATGATGTGTTAGTGTACCGTCATAACAGACACCGGGAGTAGGTTGTCGGGGGTCTTCAGACAGAATTTGGTCGCCTAAGCAGGTGGTGTGATCAAGCAGCAGCGGTTGTCAATGTGTCGAAGTCGACAGTGAATAACTATTAAATAGATACACAAACACCAACTGTATGTCTGTGTTCGGAGATTCTGGTACAATGAAGTATCTAGGAGTGTGCTTTGATCGTAGCCTTACCTTTTATGAGCATGTCAATGATAATAAAGGCAAAAATTGATTTGACGGCGCTAAGAATTATGACTGCGACATACTGTTAGCAGCACCTTTATTTTCTTTTTTTTATACAAGGGTCTGATTCTTTCTGTAACTGCATACGCTCTTCTGACTCTTAGCCGTACACAGACAGAGAGACTAAATCAGATACAGAAAGCGGGCTGCGCATCACACTTGGATACACAAAAAATACCACATACAAGGCTATGCGTTACCTCCTTCATCTTTCAACCATGGATTGAGAACAATGATCTGTCGACAACGTGCGTATCTGCGAATCCGTGCCAATACACACCATCCATTGCACAGAAAGATTCGCAAGAAGAACGGTAGCAGATTAAACAGAGAAGTATCTTGGGTTGGTCGGCTGGGGACATTATGCAACAAGTTTTTTTTAACTAAGGACATAGAAACTGCTGAGGAATGGATCGCGTACACGCTGAGTGGTGGCCATCCTTTTCAGTCTGCATAAAACTGGATAGAGAATGCAAACAACAAGGCCGTAGGTTGTTTAAGCAGAAGTTCAAGCCTTAATTCTTGAAAATTCTGTTGACTGTGGTGCGGTTATCTACACTGACGGATCCGTCCTTTGACTCCTACAAAGTTCATAGGCTTTCGTGGTTCTGGTTCGAGGGTAAAATGTACACACACAGAAAAAAATGGTGCTTTTGCCTAGACTATAGAGGTGATGGTGATAACAAAAGCAATGATGTGGCCAGAGACACAGCATTTTCACCATGCGTGATTTCTAAGGAATTTCATGAGCATGCTTAAGAAGATAGAGACATGATAGATTCGAAGAAAAGATTGGAGTCGCTGAGGAAATCTCTTTGAATCGGTTTACTTTATGTGCTAGGGCACTGTATGGTAAAAGGGAATGAACGAGCGGACTGGCCTGCTGGTAGGACCACGGTAGTTAAAGAAAAGGCAATTAACCGGAGTGATATTCTCAGTGTCGGCTTTGTGGCTAAGTCGATGCGAATGCCGGGATGCCGGGTTCGATCCCAGCTGCGGGCCATGTGCCTTGCGATGGTTTCGACAATGGTATCAAGAAAGCCGACCGTTCAGGGCAAAGGCAAACTCCTGGACTCATATTTGCCTAGAAAAACCACACAACAGCCAGGGACTGTTGGGTTTGGTTCTGCAACGTCCTGCATCTAACCTCACAGGAGGTAGGACGAGAAGAGGATTCAGGAGACGACGGTGAGTCGGCAAAAGTCAAAAAACAACAAGAACGGCAGGTCAAAAGAGTTGTTACCAGACATGAACACTATATAGGAACTGGTGTTATCAGATGCAACACGCTGGGGAGTAGCAGGGGGTGGAGGGGAATGGATACATAAATTGGGATCCTAGCGATAATGGACTTGTCCGATGTCATGTGAGGATAATCTGTCTATTAACTAATTACCTAACTACCTAACCAGCCAACTAACGCATGCGTCTCCCTCTTGTGTATTTCTGTTGATATTACATGGATTAGGCTGAGTTGAGTTGAGTCAAGAATTGACATCACAGCACTTGGGGCATTTCCATGCGTGCTCCATCCTTATCTTCAGAAGCCAGCGCAGAGTTCCAGCACTGATGGTACCAGTCACATTCTGGTTATCTGTCCGTCTTGCCTTTCCTCCGAGTATAGTGAGCTGGCCGAATCCTCTGGTTACACCCATGTGCCTCTTTATCACTAAGCAATAATAATATTGTTTCTCTACTAAAACCGTTGCTTGTTCTCAAAAGGCCTTGGCCACATCTGCCTGGCCGGGATTAATTGTCGTCCCATCCTTTGACCCATCTATATATCATGGTAAGTTCTGGAAAATAAAGGCGTGGCTTCTCTCTTCAACTGTAAAGAGGTGTTTCACAGGTGTACAGGTGTTTATTTTACTTGATATAATATTTTATCATATGTCCCCATGTATCATGTTAATGACAGTGTTTACCTAATAAGCTAATATCTTAGATGGCTGGGCTGCTGCTGTCATCGCTTCTGTCACTTGAGACAGTGTTGTCACTACTTCCTACTTGCACCTTGTCGTTGCAGCTCTCAGTGTTACGGCCATTGAATGTGAACGGCCAAGTCTGAAATGTATAAAGTTTCTTACATGAAATAGAATGAAAACCCACGTAAAATGGCATCTCTTTTTCTTCTTCTTCAAATTCACCTGCTGTAAACACCAAATCTGCAAAACAAGGAGGTCTGGAAACGGATGGGCGCGCAACACTCGAGCCATCGAACAAGGCCTAATTCCAGAATTGGACAATCAGGACTTGATTTTTGCGTGCAAATCACCTTTGCAGATCTGGATTATTTGTGAGCTGATTGTTCCATATATTTCTCCGGCAGATGCACTCCGACTTCGATAGGAAAGTCAATCTTATATACATTGGCCAGGATCCCTGTTGGGAAACTGTTTCTGAGATAACCGTGAGGAGGGTAGGTCGGTTTTTACCCTGGTCTTGCTGCACCACAGTAGGTGGGTCAGCAACTCTTGATTCATGAAACCAAATCAGAAAGGTCCGGTATATGCACACACACGCAAACTAAATCTGTGGGGACTTACTGTCCAAACGACCGATAGCCTGATTACCACTGTCGTTCTGAAATGTTAGTTGTTTCCAGCGTGGGTTTCTGCTGATTCAAATTCCTCATTTCGGGACCAGGAATTCCAAGGTTTCGTCTTATCGATACTTAGATAAATGCGTGCACGACTTTGTGTTTCTTTAGATTTCAAATAGGACAGTAAAGGAAAGTTTGTGTTATTTCCACCAACACAGAAACCTAGTAGTAATAAGACGACCGTCTGCGCTGATAATGTTGTAATCGTGACTAACGACTAACGACTTAACTAGGTTTTTTTTTTTTAATCTGTAACTTGTAATTTTAGTCATGGTATCTGCCATCATCATACTGTTGAATGCACTGTTAATCACTTCAGATGTAATTATTCTTCCACACCATGGTGCCAAAATGCCCAATACGCTTACGCTTGGTTTTCGCCCTCCCCCTCTTTCACTAAAACTTGTTTGTTGCCACGATCTATTTTAGCGTGGGTTTTCCGTGTAGGCCAGGTCAATAATGAAAACACTTCGTGATGCTGAAGTGAACACAAAACATTCAGACCGACACGCAAGAGTACTATCTTTTTAGGATTTTTGAATAATTTCTGGTCGCTAGACATTCTCAAAGACCATTAAAGTAACATTAGGAGTTAGAAAAAAAAAAGGAAAACTGATTTGATGATAGTGAAGAATATCAGAAATATATAATGATCGAGGACACATTAGACACCGTAACGTTTACTTGACATTTACGTAAGGTTTACGAATCCATAACATTTCAATGAATGAATGAACGAATGAATGAATGAATGAATGAATGAATGAATGAATGAATGAATGAATGAATGAATGAATGAATGGAATAATGAACCAAGAATTGATGTCCCTGCACTTAGCACATTCTCACACGTGCTCCGTCCCCTTCTTCAGTAGCCAACGAAGAGTCGATATGCAAATAGTACCTGTTGCCACCTGATTAAAAGTCCGCCTATGTCTTTCCCGTAGTGTTGAATATATCTCTTGGACCCCTGGTCACCCCTCCCTGAATTAGTCCCATCAGTGTATGGATACTTGGTCTGTTCTTTTGCCACGTCCACTTGATCTCATCGGCCTTTAGGACTCCCTCTTTATCATAAACAAGATTATTATAGCCTGGAGAGAATCAGGCACCTGGATGTAACAAGAGGGTATGCCCGGTTCACTAAACTCAGAGGAAAGGCAAGACGGACAATAACCAGATTGTGACCGGTACTGACTACCGACTGTTTCGACTATAGCCCAAAAGCTATCATGTTAATTTTAACGTCTTTTTTTGTCGCATCATGTAATTATATACAGGCATATATGCTCTATATCTCATACACAATAGAAAAATGTATACTGTCATACAAATGTTCTTTCAGTTAAAACTACAAAAAACACTGATGTAGATTGTGCATGCGGAAAAAAAACACCTCAAAAATTAAGTAAGGGTCTGATGTGTCAGACGTCAAAACTCGTCAAAATCTGCATCCTTATAACTGCCCCCTGGTGTTCCCAAGGAAACTTTACGCTCTTGAATATTTACAAATATGGCGCTTTCGTCAGATTTGGTTTTCTTTTCTTTCCCCCCTTACCTTGAGTAAAGCCTACGGCCCCTCAGGGTAAGACGTTATAGTTATTATTTTTTTTTCTTTCGCGTTCCCAGGCTGTAAACAGGCACATTGACTTTTTTTTTTTTTAAATTGTATATATGTGTGTGTGCGCGCGCTAGTGTGTATAAAAATTGTCCACGTTACAGAGGCCAATAATGAAAGCAAAGAGATAAGATACTATGCATGTCGTAAAAAAAGCTGCTAATGTGAGGCTGGCACCTCATCCATTGGTAATTGCAGTACACACTGTTATTACATAATTTCCCATCATTCCTCGCTAAACTTTCAGAAGACCTACATTTTTTTAGAAAACTGTCAGATTTTGCAGCAGAATGTAATATTCCTACTCATCACATTTTCAATTTTTTTTTTTTTTTTCATTTTGATGCAGAATTTAGTATTTTTATTCATCATATTCCCTAACGTAACTGTAATTTATTTATCATCCTGTCAACTTCTCATTATGCGTGTGTAGAATATGATACCTTCTCACCAAACTTTCAGGAAATGCATGTGGCATATCAACGCATGGGGTCCGTGCTCCCACCTCTCCATCTGTCGGAAAAAAAATTGTTACACTGCTCTATACGAAACCTGTTGCAAACTGTGACTAATAAACGATCTGCTGAAATCTGATATATCAGGACAAAAGTTATCACACCTCAGCTGTCAATCCCAGAACAGCGCACCAACCTCCCGTTTATGGGCAAACAAAGGTGAAGAACTGTGCCTGCTCACCATATTTTCACAACATGTATGTGGAATAGTGTATCTACTTATCGAATCTTTTCAATAAGTATGTGTAATATTGCATTCACTCACCATATTTTCACAACATGTGTGTGTAATAAAATATTGTATCTACTTATCGAATCTTTTCAACATGTATGTGTAATTTGTGTTCACTCGCCCTATTTTCACAATGTACACGTGTTATATTGTATCTACTCCTTACAGATTCACAATGTGATTGTGTAATATTTGTTACACACCAAAGTTTTCGGATATGTATGGTGAATAGTGTATCAGAACAGAATAGAAAATCACTACATGTGAAATGCGCTGTCTTAACAAAACCACCAACACTATACGAGACAGTGTTACGAATACCAGCATTAGACAGAAAGTTGGAATAAGACAATATGTGGATTATTTTGACAGGCAAAGAATGAAATGGTTTGGCCATCTAGTTAAAATGCAGCTAGACTAGACAACATATGAGACTTTTTAACAGTAGAACTTCTAGGAGAAAGGCGAGAGCAAGATCAAGAAAAGGATGGATAAATGGTGTAGATGAAACCTTCAAACAGTTGAATAAATCCATCACTCAAGCCACCCGAGAAGCGCAAGACAAATACAGAAAACCACGACGGGTTACAACCTGGTAACAGTGGCACGACAAAAGAAAGAAGAAGAAGAAAGATTACTGTCTACGAGTATTTTATTTATTTTTTATGTGTATGTGGAATATTATACCTACTCATCAAATATTCATCATGTGTATGTGGAATATTGTACCTACTCATCAAATATTCATCATGTTTATGTTGAACACTGTACCCTCTCAACACATATTCTTGATGTGTATGTAAAAATGTGTACCCACTCACCAAATAATCATGATGTGTATGTAGAATAGTCCATCCACTAGCCAATTTTTCAAGGCGGGTGTGCGGAATCGTGCATCCAGCCGTCAATTTTTCAAGGCGCGTATGCGGAATAGTGCATCTACTCGCCAAATGTGTAGGGTTTGTTTGCGATCATGTGTACCTATTCACCAAACTGTCAGGATGTGTATTCGGAATATTCTAGCCACTCACCAAATTTTCAGGATGTGTATTCGGAATATTCTAGCCACTCACCAAATTTTCAGGATGTGTATTCGGAATATTCTAGCCACTCACCAAATTTTCGGGATGTATACAACCAGTTGCCATCATGTTGTCTTCGTGATCAAGAATCTGTTTCAGGTGGACAATGTAGCTGGATGCTAAACGTAGAGTGTCCAGCTTGGACAGTTTGGTGTCTGGAGGTACCCATGGTAACGTTGTCTGTTGATGAATTATCACGTATGTTGAAGTAAATAATTTCAGTCTGATCAAAATTGATAATGTAAGTAATTTAAAGTAGAAAAAGACCATTTTCGAGCGTTCTAAATGTTTATACATCCGAGATCATTTTAACAGAAAGCTTTATAGGTACAACAATATTTTCATTTAAAATCAGTATCAATTGGGGAAAAAAAACCCAATTATCTTTGGGCCGGTGTGTGCGCAGGCTAGCCGCAAGTTATGATACTAATTATAAACATATAAATTCCTATTTATTGAAATTTAGGGTGTACATTTAATGACTACACTTTTTTAAATTACTTATTTCCGCAGCGCAATTATAATTGTGTATTACAGGATCTGTCAGTTGAGTAATGAGAGAAACTGTCAGAGAAAAAAGCCGGCATCGCCAGGTACCGAATCCACGACCTTCCGACCCGCAGACGAGCGTCTAGCTGCTACACCACGGCGAGTCTAACTGTAAAGCAAAGGGGCGGGGGGGGGGGGACCGGGGGGGGGAGGAAGGAAGGGGGGGGGGGAGATACTATTTTGTTAACAGTTTCTTTGTCTGGTAACGCGTTAACGTATAAATATCACCATATTCACTACAAAATACCTGTGTGGCTTCCGTGGTCATATTTTTTTTCGGGGTGGGGGGGGGGGGGGGGGGGGGGGGGGGGGGGGGGGGGGGGGGGACTCGCCCTCAGCAAGCACGTACGTAAAGACCCTTTTCCATGTCTCAGGCGTATTTGGCCTATAGGGCTAGTCCTATATTTTGTAGACCCGTCGGCACTCGGTGGGTAATTTTGATCAGCATCATGCCGTCCAGCTTTACTTTCCAGAACTGTACCTGGTACCCATTTAAGGATGAGTCGACTTGGTAGCCAATGTCATTTTTGAAAACAGTCAAGTTCTGTCACAACCCGCACCCAAGACCATTCGATCCGCAGGCAAGCTTCTAGCTCCTACACCACGCGCACCCCCCCCCCCCCCCACCCACACAACCCCCCTCCCTAACAAGCTTGGGATTAATGTAAACTAATTAGGTGTGCTTTCTTCAAAGTCAGAGTGCATCTGCCTGAGAGGTATGGAACCAACAGTCAGCATGCAAATAAGCAAATCTGTAAAACGGATGTGAACACACAACTGAATCAGGTCAAGGCTAAAGTCCAGAAACTGACTAACAACTAGGACTTTCCACCGGAAGTTACTGCCGGTAAACGCGAAGAAGAAGAAAAGCAAAAGAAAACTTGAAATCAGGTTTTAATGAAATGTCAAGCACTTAATTCAGGTACACTTGGCGGGCTGCTGCATGGGATGACTGAGCAGCCATAGAAATGCCCAATGTTTAGGGATGTCAGCTGTGGTAACATAACACAACCTATAACATATCAGATAACATATTCCTGCTTATGAGATTCATTGTCAGTTATTGGGTCTAATAGATATAGCAATCGACATGTATCTCAAAGACCGATACTCCTTCTTGTTGAATACTTGTTGATCACTTCTGTGTAAAAAATATTTTGCTGTTGATTTTACAAGAAAATTCAACTGATTACTTTATATTATAAATAATTATGTCGTAATTCGTATTTAGTTCAGTTTGGTGAGTGTGTGTGGGTGTTAGTGTAAAAAATGTGCGGTCGTGAGAAAGAGGAAGAGAAAGAGAGAGAGAATATGTATGTGGGAGAGAGAGAGCGCGCGTCCGTGAATTCGGGGGGGGGGGGTCTATAGAGTTTTTTTTAATGCAGAGGAGTCGATACACTCAACAAACTTTAAAAAATACGGTCAAGAATGTTATGCGCCCTCACACACACACTGACGTACGGATACGTTTATAAGTATAATAAACATACTCTACCTTTAATCTGGAAAAGGCTTTGCTTAACACTCTCATACGAGATCTTTCTCTGGCATTAGCAGCGTTTCTCTGTTGTGGCTTCTGCAATTTCTCTGGGAAAACCTCTTTTTCAGTTTTCTCTTTCCGCTTCCGAGGCATTGCATTTGGTAGTAATTTTGTAATTTTAACACGCAAAGAAACTAGTAGTCTGCGTTTAACAGTTACTTTATAAATATGATGTATGCAGTATATAGCCGAAGAATTTAAATTTGCATATTCGGTATAATTCAATTATGTATGCCTTACATTTGACATTACTATCCATTTAAAGGAATTTTTCAGTCTTATAATTACCTGAACCTATGAATATTACTACAGAATTAACGCATATAATGACACCCTCTAAGTTTTAACATTTGTGTTAAAAAAATACTTCACATTGTAACGGACGAGTTTGATTCATGGTTGTCTTATCAATATTTTTGAAACAACTATAAGGTGGGTGGTTGCTACAGTAAGTATTTGTGACCGTGAAATACCTACTTACTTACTCTTCAACACTGGAAATTATAGGCGTAGGAAGCATTCACAATCAATAAATGTTGCAGGAATGTTTCTGTTATGTTTCATATTACAAGAACATCACATCAGTGGTATTGCACCCTACACCACTAGGTCTTATAGGAAGTATCCTATAGGAAGATCGAGCCCACGTCTTCCAGGTATATACCAGCATGAGTTAACGTGTCTGAATGCCGCCCTATGAATTTAAATTAGGGCTGTGCCGAATAGGGATTTTCACTATTCGGCCGAATACGAATAGCGGCACCACTTATTCGGCCGAATACTAATAGTTATCACCATCATCAGGTGCCTTGTCGACTTGCGTGGGCCTTGCCACAGTCTGCGATCTCCTGCAGTATGTATTAGTATGTGTGCTGACACACCTCCATACCATGCAACAAGAATGTCAAGAATCTTCTCTCGCTGTTTTCCTCTATCCCTCCTTCCACAGATCTTTCCAGTGGTCACCATTTGTTCCATTTTCCATCTTCTCTGACTGTAATAATGACTGTCTCCTTCTGATGTCTGTGATAAGTTGTCTTAGGGCTCCCGCCTCTCTCAGAACCTCTTGGTTGCTTTGTGTGTGTGTGTCTGTGCGTGTGTGTGCGTGTGTGTGTGCTTTCCACGGTATTTTAAGCATTGTTTTGTAGAACCACATCTCCAAGACCTAAAAAAAAATTGTTTGGCATGCCTACTGATTGTCCATGACTCACAGCCATATGTTAAAATTGGATGTGTACTACGCAACCGTGTCGCAGTTGCCGCCGCTACGACAGACTTGGGCAACAGCAACTATTGTGTTAATGAGAGAGTTATTTTGAGTCTATCGCAGTGTATGCAGAAACGGATGTGAGGTAACCACTATTCGTATTCGGCCCGACCGCAAGTATTCGGCCGAATACGGATTAGTTATTAGGTCCACTATTCAGCCTCGAAGCGAATATTCGGTATAGCCTTAATTCAAATATTATAACTTTCATTGCACAGAAATGATTATCATTGCACGAAGTTCGCTTCCATTCAACATAAGGGGTCACTACACGGCATTGTTTCAAATTTTTGACAAAGATATCAATTCTTGAATGTGTTCGTTTTTGTAAAGTTCGGCATTCGTAGAAAAGATTACACACAAAATGTATGTCATTTGTAAACAATTTAGCATTGAAAAGTTAATACTAAAGGCATCAACCCATGCACCTTTTTTAGGTAAAAAAAAAAAAATTTAAAAGTCAGTTTTCTCACATCTCTATACTTCTGTTTCTTGTGTATGTGAAATCCTAAAATTTCTGCTAATATAAAGACTAGAAACATGAAATTTGTTTTGGATGTCTGAGCAGCCTTAAACAATAATATAGGGACTGGTCTATTTAAAAGTAAATTTGTGAAAGTTTTTGTTTTTTAAATATTGATTACTGTCTTATGATGCTAGATTGTTTTGACTTTTTCAATAAATCTACATTTTAAAATTCTACGAAAAATATTTAGAAACATGTTTAAAGTAATTAAACTACACATATGGATTAAGGGTCATAAATCCATCATCTATTGTTGAATGCGTATGTTTGTTTTTAACATTTTAGGATTCTAGGTACATATTTTTTTTTTTTCACAAGAGGGCCGCTATTGCCATGACAAACATAATTCGTTTTACACTTAAAGTATACAAATGTAATAACATGTATCCCTACAAATGAACATTTTAAAATAACTGCTCTAACCCTCTAAATAAAATTTAAAAAAAATAAGAATGTGTGTAGTGACCCCATAAATGAAATTCCTTTATGGGTACATTTGATAATTTAGATGAAATATCTGGGGAGACTGCAGTTTTCCATCTTTCTGATTTCCATTTGCTGTGCAATTTTTAAGTTGTGCAACGTTCAAATTGGGTGTTTCCAATTACCAGAAAAGGCAAGGTCTAGGACTGGGGAGAAGGGAAGAACCTACCTAATTATTTTTTATGTAGTCTAAGGAAAGTGATGGTCATCATTCCTGCTCCCAGATTTCTGCCTAATACTTATGAAACAGATGTTCAATGATTTCTTACGGGCCCACATTTTTTTTTTCTTGGATCTTTTTCTGTCTTTCTCTCATTCTCAGCATTATGGTTGTTGGATGTAATTTGTTCTCCCTTTTCCTAACGTACTAGAACAGTCAGTCAGTCAATTATTAGGTCCGTTGCAGAACGTCGCACGGGTCACGGCACGCCTGAGATTTTCCCTTTTCTAGCCAATTATATTTTAGCCCTAATGTGCTTTCATAGCTAATGCACCTTTAGTGTCCTTTGCGGGGTCTGACTCTGCCTAGCTTTCCTGAAACTATACCCCCCATCAGCGTTCTCTACAAGCCAAGACGACTGTTAACATGCCGAGATACGTCAGCTTTCAGGACAGGATGCTGTTTATGAGCCGGTTCTTCTCGTTGTTCAGACAAGTAGATGTCGGAGTTTTTCATTTTCTTGGTCCATGTATTCCATGAATTTTTGTTGTTGTAGTATTTTAGTTGAAAAGCTTTTACTTTTTACTTTCTCTTTAATGATCGTAGGGGGAATCCAACTGAGTACTTTATCTAATGGGAATAACTAATTCTCATTGTGGGTTAATTTTGAAAATCCTTTTCATTACGATTATTATTAGCGATGCATTTCTAGTTCGCAATCAGACAATACGTCAAGATTGTGAAACCCAGGCAAGACAAACTCGAGTGGATCAGTCACAGTTATGATAGTTTAGACATGTATACAGAATGGCAGAGAATCGACCACTATATCAGATATGGGAGGCCCAGAACCAGGGAACCTGACCAACAGGACCACACACGCTAGGAAGACAACACCCAACAGTCCCTGACTGACAGAGGACTGAAATGGAACTAGGGCGGAAAGAAAACTGCTGACAGATAATTCTGGCTATCTTTTTGGCAAACCTCTACACCCCAAGGTAGAAGAGGAGCGACTAAGAGAAGCAAAAGCATTTCTATCATGCTTTTCCATAAATATAGCTTGGCAACCGCCATATAATATAATAATTTGCTGATTGTGCATGATCACTTCAATATGACATGATTAATTTAATATATCTATCGATAATTTTTATTGCTCCTCATTTGAGAAAGCTACGCAGTTATGCAAAACTGGAAGTCATAAAATAAATTATACTACTTTATAATTGTAACATTACTGTTGACTGGTGTTAGTGTACTTGTTGTGACAAACTCAGGAAAACCACGGACGATATTAACATTGTAATGAATGAAGTTGACTTTCTTAAAAACATACTGTGTAAAACGCTATAACTTTCAATAGAACTTCCTGTGTAAATCATTATAACTTTCAATAGAACTTCCTGTGTAAATCACCATAACTTTCAACAGAACTTCGTGTGTAAATTACCATAAATTTCAATAGAACTTCCTGTGTAAATCACCATAACTTTCAACAGAACTTCCTGTGTAAATCACCATAACAAAATAAATATATCTGGACGTTGTGAGGCCATTATTGTCAGATTAACGGGAAACTACTTGTAATATACGAGTGAACGTTAGTAGCATGTGACCGATTAATGTCAGCTTGAGTCACGGTGACTGTTGGTGATGTTCATCCTGTCATGAACACAATGGATGAACATTTGAACCGTAGATGTGAGGTAAGTTCCCGTGGAAATACTGTAAGATGTTTCATTAGATAAGGTCGTTGGTATTAATGCCAGCACCTGGAAAAAACAAACATTTGCACATGTTACACTCAAAACAAATCTACTGCACATGCAAATATTAGCATGCTGCATATCAGTTTACACATCCTAGTCACTTTAATTCCTAGCGTTGCTTCAAATCCACGCAATTTTGGGAAAATCGCTGTCAATTCTGACAAAATAAAAAAGAGGTTAAAATATTGAAAATGCTGACTTATACAGGAAATTTTTATAAATGTTAAAACAAAAAAGGGGTGGGGGAGGGGGAGGCGGCGAAGCACTGAAAGTTATCGATGTGAAACGAACGAAAAGGTATTTGTAAGGCACCAAACATGCACACAGGTAGCTGGAAGGTATTAAACCGCTGAGACTCTAAACAGGTATCTGAAAATGTAAAACACGACCATAATACACCAGTAATTAATATATATGTTTAATGTACTTAACCTTAAATTCTCAGGATAGAAACAAACACGTCAAATAAATACAATAATCATTGTGCACTTTTAATTCAATAGGAAAATTGTAGTCTGGTGAATACCATAAAGTGTGGAACTTTAAGAACACAAGAGCTGCTAAAGTTAATGATACTAACAATGTGGAATGTTGAATTATTAGTCGACATCACATCACTCGTGACACTCCCATAAACGCTCTGTCCCCAGCTTCAATAGCAAACGAACAGTTCCAATTCCGATGGTACCAGTTAACTGTCTGATTGTTTATCCGTCTCGCCTCTCGCTTGAGCGTCGGCATGATCCCATGGTAACCTCAGCAGCGTCATTCTCCTCAGGCCATAATGATCTATTTAAACCTCGAATTGATCTACTTATGAAAGCAGAAGCACATAATTATGCAATTAGTTAACCACAGCGAGGAGAAGCTAGAACACCAGCCAAGGACATATTTTCTCGCCAACGTAACATGCGGGGATGTCGCTGAATGATTGTAGAGAGAAGAACCTAGAAAAAAAAAAAAAAAACTTCTTGTCTAAAATTAACATCAACCCTGTATTTGCACCGCTCAATTATGGTCCACGCCAGTGGCACGTCGGAACATTATGATGATGATGATCATCATCATGTAGCTGGTCCCTTTGCAGAACGTCGCTCGTATCACGGTCGCATGAAATAACCTCGGTCTCTTGTCAGCTCTACCGCCTCTTGCACTTTCCTACATAGGTGTCACTTATATCCTGTGCCAATCTTCGTTCTTGTAGCCTTCTGTCCGTCTTTCTCGGTACCATGACTTCTGTTATAAATTTTTTTTTTTTCAGTTTACCGTCGCGCTTGATATGACAAACATATTTAAGTTTCCGAGACAAGAAGTTGTTTACTAGTCAATATCCATAGTTTTGGCAGATCTTTCAAGATGGCAGCATGTTTCTTCCTTGTTTATGGCGTTCTGAAAGATAACATCAAAGACACTCTACAACATTACGACGTGTGTAAAATCAAACTGAAAAGAATAGCATGAAGCAGAACCTCATATCACCATCGACATCAAAGCAGGAAGAGAGGAAGTGACAAAGAAAGAGATTCTGAAAATCTACCCTTAGTATTTCAACTCCAAAGCTTAAATTGTCCTCCCTAAAGATGCTAGACTTAACATAAAATGTAGACCAGCCGACACTCGATAGGTGATGTAGTCAACATTACAGCGGCCGCCCTTACTTCCCTGGACTTTATCTGGCACCTGTTTTTAGCTGGAGCTACCTGAGAGCCATCGTTTCTCATGTTTTATATTTATCACACACACACAAAAAAATGTTTAATGCGTTTTCGCGATTGGTCTTATCAGACTGTGCACATTATGGAAGCAAGACTTTTGCTTTCGTTTTTGTACACCTTTCTAACCCACTTTTTTTTTGGACACTGAATAGTTACATATAGTTAAAAGTAACAAGTGTAACGTTTAAGTAAAGTAAAGGCCCCTTTCCCACGTCTTTAGGCGTATAGTGCATATAGGTAGTCCCATCAGCACAAGATGGGTGATGTGGTCAGCATCACACCAGCCGCCTTTACTTTCCGGGACAGCACCCGGTACCCACTCAAGGCCGGGTCAACCTAGGAGTCAAGGTCATTTTTGAAAAAAAAAAGTCCGGCTCCGCCATGGAGCGAACACACGACCTTCCGACCCGGACGCGGGCGTCTAGCCGCTACGCAACTTTGACTTCCAAGTGTAACGTGTACTGAAATGATAAATTAAACCCGATCTGCTATGTGGTAGTTGTATTTGAAATGTGTTGGCAGTTATTGTGTCTTGTCGATAGTGTATCACTGGAATCACAGCCTATGGTGACGACGAGTATGAATAGCCAGACTCACGGGCGTGTATAACAGTATTCCACAATTACAGCTTGCGATGTCAAGACTGGGTTGTCATTGCATGTATTTAGTCTGCTTCTTGTCAGACGCCCAGCGTTTGGGCTTCCTTTATTCTCACTTTCTGTCTGATGTTTCTCCTCCGCGCACTATAGAGGGTGTTCTTAGAGACTCTACTATCCTCCATCCTTCAATTGTGACTTAGCCATCCTAGCTTTTAGAGACTGGGCATTAGGAGAACTTTTGTAGTACCTGCTCTTTCATGCCCATCCACAACCTTCTGTCTCCGGTAATTTCAATCAACTCTGATACAGATGATCCTCCATGTCATGATATCAAAATTTCCAGCATCTTTTCTCGCGGTCTTCCTCTACATCTCCCCTCATCCAGCTTTCCTACTCTCACGATGTAAACCAGTTGTCTCCTTTTCATCACATGACCAAACAATTTATTCGTAGATTGTCACTTTCTGATAAGGGCAATCAGTTTTATTCGTGGGTCCGTTTCTTTCAAGACATCTTCATTACTCTTTTTATCTGTCCAGGGTATTCTGTTCATTCGTCTATATATATATATATATATATATATATATATATATATATATATATATATATATATATATATATATATATATATATATACATGGATTCATAATACATATACTTGAAAACATACATATGTAATGCCTTCTCTCCACAATGGAGGTTGGCACCAGTAGGATATTTTCATCAAGTGCTGTGTTTTGAGAATGTATACGTGGGCAGGTCACAGTCATCAAGGAAGTTTGGCTAATAAAAAGCATCTTGTTTCAGAAACTGAAATATTATGGCCGTATCAAGCCCCACGGCAGGTTGAAATAAATAGCAGAACGTATGGTGCCATCAAAGAGGGGTAGCAGCCAACCAGTACGAAGATAGGCACTGGATATAAGTGCTCATTGGATATGAAAGTGCACGAAACCGGAGAGCTGGCGAAAGACCCGAGTTTATTTTCAGGCAGACATTTATGAGAGCGACGATCTGCAAAGGGCCTGCTATATGATGATGGACCAAGTTTCTTCAACTGTGTGCCTCTGGTTCTACTGTCTAAAAAGACACGGGAACAGAGTTTGCTTCAAAACAGCCCTCCGTTATAATAAAACATTGGTACGTAGATGACTGTGAAAGGGGTTCACTAACCTCTAAGCCACGAAACTGCACAATATGTCAGATTTCACATAAGGTTTTGAAACTAGCCAGGCATGTTTATTTGTTGATAAAATGTGAGATATGAATGCAGAAGCAGAGACGTTTGCTAGTCTGTCGGGAAGAGATATACATGCTATCTAGTCGGGAGAAGATGAATTGGGCTGATGAATGGTTATATCAACAAGGATAACACCACAACCGTACGACAAAAAGTATCATCATCATGTGCATTGACGACAAATTCCGTATGGTTAACTCTTCCATATCTTTCAGGAGATTCCCAGAGGTTTTAGTTTACATGAGAGCAAAATTAGGGAGTCTAGTAGCCAACAGGTTAAAACCATTTGTCTCGCGCTCTGAAGATCGGGGTTTGTTTTACAGCTGCGGCGTTTGGTTCACAGGTGCAATGTTTACCGAGATCCCTGGGATCGTCACCGGAGCCACGGAGCTCAAGCTTTGTGGGACGCTCTATGCAGGCGGCTAGCTGTTCTGTGGAAAGAGACTGAGCCATAAAAAACCCAGCACTACACAGTCGATCCTCTCATATTTAACCTTCACCTTTAGAGACATCATCAAAACGTGTAACAGAAATAAACGTTTCTCAGATCTGAATAATGCAGGGGATAAAACATAGATTTTCTGTTATGATCCCACAACTAAACACCAAAGTGTTTAGTGGAAGTAATTATCATCAGTAATGGGGTAAAAATATGTCTTCAAAAGTCCAAAGAGAAGACAATTTTTATTTGCTTTTACTAAAGCAAATTAGTTATTCACAAAGAATTTATTCTAGAGGGCAGACTTTCACAGCCACAGTTTATTTGAGTATTTAAAACGTCTATTGAAAAGGATTCTCTGAGTCCGTCCCAAATTTTCAACATCTGACAGTTTTTTTTCCGTTTTTTCTTGACAAAGCACAGACTCACTGGGCAGTAGCTGTACAGGAGTTTGTGACCCTCGAACAAGTGTGGGTTCTCAACCAATACGGCGGTCCCCGAGGTTAACCCAGCCTCTAGGAAATAGGTACCAGAGGTACCACTTTGGGTAAATAGATAAATATCGCTGTAGCTACGGAGTTACATGCGGACGGCGACACAGGCGGACAGTTTCTGATCAACTGTCGGTACTGGTTGCAGAGCACTTATGGTTTATAACCGTGTGCTATGGCGCTGGTTCAAATCTCCCGACTTTACCTTTTTTTTTTACCTTTACCCTATTCCCCATATTTGTCTCCTTGTAATTATCCTATATTCCCGAAATTAAAGTTACCATTGAAAGTACGCATTTTTGACGATACTGATGACATCAAAAAGGCCGTAACGTCGACTTTATGTAAAACTTACTTACTTACTATGGTTATTGCAGAGACTAATTCTCCATACTATGTGGGACGTATTCTTCGTTATTCTGAAGCCCCACCCAGGTTTTTGCCCTGTGCCATAATATAACCTAACGGTTGAACGGGGTTTCCGGGACATCTCCAAGGGAGATCTTCATCCTTATGGTGGCACTTCTAGTCATCGGGTGTATATCACTCATTGTGATGTCCTAGTGAGGTAAACAGTCATTCAGTCTTAGGCATTTGAATACAAATAAATACCCGTATGGATTTTGTGGCCACAAAGAAAACAAGAAGAGACCCACTACCTACCCAACAAGCAAACAGAGTCGACTAATTTGGAGCTTCTTTCGAAGTCAGAGTGCATCTCCCTGAGAGGTAAGGAACCAACAGTCTGAATACAGATAAGTCAGATCTGCAAAACGGTTGTGCATGCAACACTCGGGTTCTGGAACAAGATTAAAATACAGATGTGAACGAACAACTAAAACTTTATGCCAGCGTTTACGACCAGTGAACTCGAAGAAAACGAATACAAAGAAATAAATTATGACACGCACTGGCAAGGCGTCAGCAGCGTTTGAAAGATAGAACTGAAAAAACAAAACAAAAACATGGAACTCTAAACAATATAATTTTAAAACCAAATGACAAGTTCTTAGTTTTAGTGAAAAGCCTGCGCAACCACTAATAACAGCAGTTATAGAACAAAGAAGATAATTGTCAAGGAATGACAAGCCATTACACATCACCCCTAAAAGAGTCGGGACCTGTATTACCTGTGCTCGACAAAACTTTCAAACTTGGACTCGTCCGGAAAGGTACATAGTCCCTTATATCGATATATGCCTTTATCTGAGAAAATTATAATATCTACATCTTCTAGTTGCTTTGACTTAGCGTCATTTTCAAATTTGCAACTGTATGATAAATATTGCTGAAGTTAATTGTATATTCTCAGAAACCGGTTTACTCCTTGCTCATGTATACAAGGAATTTCTTCTTACCGACGCCTGACTTGAATTTTTGCGGCATTGTTTCTGCCGGTTTTCCTAGAGATCAGATGTATGCATCGACGCCCCAGCAAATTTTACATTAAGAAGGCGGCCTGAAATGTCTAGGACTTTTCTCATGCTTGGGATGAAACCTTTGTGAAGAGCTTGCAGAAAAATCACAGTCCAACCAACACCCACCAACCATAACCCACCAACCATAAACCATCAATCAACCAACTATCAACCAACTACCCACCAGCTAACACCTGTGAAGTTTCCTAAAATCATCACTATGTGGTGCCATATACCCCAAACAGCCTAACAGTGCAAGAGCTTGGTGTAGCTCAGAGACAGTGTTGTGACCTGACTGGTGGGAGAGACTTGCTGAGTACCGGTACAGTTGCTGTGTCCTCTATGGTGAGGTACTCTTCCACTACCTGATCCAGTTGAAGCAGAATTACCAGGGTCAAAGTCAGTCGAATCACCAGGAGCTGAGGGAAACATCAACAGTGGAACTAGGATAAGTCCACTTTATGTCTCGATTATGCTATATTCCCCACAGCTCCACTGGATTCCGAGGATGAATATGTGCTACCTCCAGGACTTTCTGACTGTTTGGTTTTCTGTTGATTCTGGTAATTGTATTCTGGAATCCATCCACTGAGATCTGGTATCTACTTCACTATTATATATATATATATATATATATATATATATATATATATATATATATATATATATATATATATATATATATATATATATATATATGTATATGTATATGTTGTATTGTTTGCATGCATTCATTTTCATGGCTGACTTAGGTGTCTCTATTTCACCTTTCTAAGTGTTTAGCATTTGTGTGTGTATGAATCATAAATATTAGATGTGTTAACATGGTTATGATAATGAACTATAATAACCTGGGAATTTCTTTTAATAGTAGTGGGGGTGTCCAGCCAAGTGTGCCTAGGAATACAGATATATTTTGTAATGCCAACACTTGAGTTGCCCTACTCCAGAAATAAGTTGAGCGTATATTGGCCACGGGGAATCCCTTAGACCAATACGAGCCAAACGACTCAACATAATTATTTCTGAGTGCTGTTGGTTCTTAAGGAGAAATCCTTAAATCAGGCACGTGACAGGAGTGATATGTGACAATAATGTTACACGGGTCATATCCTCTAAAATAACGAGCAAAGAATCACCTGACCGGCAATAAAAGGCGAAAGAAAGGGACCAGGAAGCGAGGACTCCCAAGTGAAATCCTGAAACGAATGTTGATGAGAGAAACTAAAGGTGCTGGGTTGGATCCATCCGTGATACTGAATTGACTGCACTGGACAGAATGGAACGGAGGAACAGGCTGCCTTCCTGGTCTATGGTTTATACAACCCATCAATATTATGATACAATAAGTATAGTAAGCATCATATAGCAAGTAACATGTCTGTACTATGAGTATAGAAAGCATCATGGATATAGCAAGCATTATGTCTGTACTATGAGTATAGAAAGCATCATGGATATAGCAAGCAACATGTCCTCACTATGAGTATAGAAAGCATCATGGATATAGCAAGCAACAATGTCTGCACTAAGAGTATAGAAAGCATCATGGATATAGCAAGCGAAATGTCTTTATTATGAGTATTAAAAAAATCATGGATATAGCAGGCAACATGTCTGTACTATGAGTATAGAAAAAATCATGGATATGGCAAGCAACATTCTACACTGCGTCTCTCTCGATGATACAGTAAATGATTTTGCATTTGGGCAATCAAGACCATGCTAAAGGATTATCTAATATAATTCATGAGATCTTGTAGACATATTTTTTATTTCTTCTTTTAATATAAATTATACGAAAATATATTTCCATTATATATATATATATATATATATATATATATATATATATATATATATATATATATATATATATATATATATATATATAATGGAAATATATTTTTCGTATAATTTATATATATATATATATATATATATATATATATATATATATATATATATATATATATATATATATATATATATATATATATATATATATATATATATATATCAGGCTTTTTATATTAAAGTTTTCTTAGATTAGCTGTAATAATTTAAAACGTTAGAGACCTCAGAGCTTTAAATAGCTTCGGACCTTTTCGAGTCTAAATTAGGCTCTACGTATAGGTAGGTAGGAAGCTGTACCCCACCAGGACATCACTCAAGCGATAAACATCCGGTGACACAAAGTGCCACCATGGGAATGAGGATCACCCGTGGAGGGGTCCCAGAAACCCGTTTCAGTCGTTAGGCCATCTCTATGGTCTAGGCCATATTTATGCCCCGGTTATATTCAGGGCCCCAGGCAGAAACCAGGCTGCGGCTTCAAATAACAAAAAAAGAAAAAAAAAATCACAAAAAATGCCATCCCACTCTCTACATATAATTATAAAATATAACTTACTTTTACTGACAGTGTTAACTACACTCACACACCTTCTATGTGGCTATCACAAATGAACTTAAAGTAAGTAGTTCCCATGCCGACTTTCCTGTGGCTTAAATGCATGTAACCCACAGTACCAAATACCCCGACCGTACCTCTGCCACAAGAAATAATCAACTCCTTCCTTATCTACGTCACGTGTTTCCCTATCTCTATTTGTCGACCGGTGAGCGGTCTAATTTGTCTCCCTGGAGAACATGCCATGGTAACTTCCCCTGCCCCTAGCTTCCACCTTAGTGTGGGAATTTATGTCATCAACATGTCTGTCTGCCCCCGTGACATTACTGATTTGAACCAATTTACCCCAATTCCAGGTTCGGAAAGTAGTAACTTTTATATTTAAGTTTTTCAGCTCTAGTCTGCGGGATTACTACCGCAAAGATGAGATTCAAACAGGTATACCACCACTCCCCCTTTTTTTTTTAAAATTTTTGTTTAAAAAAAAAAACGTTCAGTCTTAATGCCATAAAAAGAGTTTGTATATCCTTTACATGACGTTTCAGAACCAGTCCCAGCATTTACTGTCTGTTGTGATTTTTTTAGGTAAATTCTACCTCCAGTAGTTTGCCATTGCTCTCTGAACTGTCAGCTCTAGGTACCACTGCCGAAACCAACGCAAGTTAAATCGTCTGCAGCTGGGATCGAATCCGGCACCCCCTGCATTACGAAGCACGTTCGCAAAGCCAAAGCCACAGACGCCGACAAAGCGATTTCACGCGGTTATAATAGTGCACCAGGAAACTGTTACGAAGTAGCCTTGGACTCAGTGCCAATGGGTTTGATGATAGTTACGAGAACCATGCTAAATTAATTAATACGTTCTGGTCTCTAGTAGGAAAGAAGAAAAAAATGCCATCAAGTTTAACTCAATCTGTGACATGCAACTTTAAACGTAATGATGGCTGAAAGAAACCTTAGTGTACAGAAAACAGTTGCAGAGGTGCTATACCCGGGAGGAGGAAGAGGGGGGGGGGGGTGACTAGTCTCTCCTCTATAATATTTTTCATGACGGGAGAAGACTACTAAGTCTTGATCCAGTGATTAATTAAAAGTAATACTGTCCTTTCACAAGGATGTCGTAAAGGTGTCTAACTGAGGGTATGTTTAATTCGAATACGATGGCTCTAAAGACGCAGATATTGCAGTCTAGCTGCAAACCACAATGCAATTTAACAATAATTCTTTCAAAGTAAAGCGCAGAAAAATAATGTTCAATATTAATTTTAATTTTAATTGCCATAATAAAATAATTTACGACTATTTTCTTATTTGGATTTGTAGTTTTGTTTTTGCAATCTTTTTTAGCCGATTAGGGTTTCTTTAGCCGAAACGCCACCAGGTGTTAGCGACTGTAATCTTTCAACGCTGTAAACCTGTTTGGATTTATAATGACTCACTCAATGGTTTTCCCGATTATTCTGCTACCTGAAGCTTAACACCATTTCGCGTAAACAGACGCTTCCAACTGGCCAAATCCGATAGACCACGTTCAACTGCCAATGCCGTTATAATTAAGGAACATAACGAAAACATCAAATTCTACCCCAATGTAAGCGGTCATCATCATCTTGTTGCAGGTTCTTTGCAGATCGTCGCTCTCATCACGGTCTGCCTGAAAGAAACTCTGGTCTCTCGTCAGCTCTCCCGCCTCGTGTACTTTCATATTCAATGAGTCACTTATATCCTGTGCCAATTTTGTGTTGGTCAGCCCCTGCCCCTCCTTCCTGGTACCCCATGCCTTCTGCTATTATTTTCACTCAATCCGCCATGGCGCTTGATACGACCAAAATATTTCAGCTTTCAAGACAAAATGCTGTTTCAGGCCAATCTTTCTTGATTTTCAGATCTTTTAAAATGTCAGTATTTCTTCTGTTCTTTCTCCACGGTATTCTGAAAATCTTTCTATAGCATTTTAGCGCAAAAGTCCTTTTTTTTTTAAGGACAGGGAGATAGTCCACGACTCCCATTCGCATGTTGCTATAGGGAAGATGCATGCCCTCAAAATGACTGACTGACTTTCTACCCCACCAGGACATCACACAAGCGACAAACACCCGATAACACAAAGTGCCACCATGCGGATGAGGATCGCCGTGGAGAGGTCCCAGAAACCGCGTTCAGACATTTGGCCATATTTATTGCGGCCCCCGGCAAAAGCCAGGGTGGAGCTTCAAATAAAAATTTCATCCTGAAAAGGACGATAAAGAATTTATACTATGATGCCCTCAAAATTTTAATTTTGATTTCATTGCTAGTGCTGAACCATAGGCTTTTAATGTTGTTTAATGTGTTACGGGGAACCAGTGTAATTTTAACCACATAATCCAGCGAATGGCGACTGGTCTATATTGTTTTTCTAGCATTCATTTGTCAGATGCGTCAGTAGAATAAAAATGGGTTTAGTCAAGGCATTGACAAGACAGGTAACTTGTGGTGTTACTGGGGAAAATGGAGTAGTTTCTATTGAGGTTTTGAACAACGGATCATCAACATGACACAAGGGGAGTAACCCATAAGTGTTCCGTTCTTCTTCTAACTCAAGTCTGGTTCCGAAGAAGCTCAGCACATTGCATAGGCTCTGTAGCACCGGTGAGGATCCTGAAATACTTTGGGTAGATTTTTAACTCCAAATTTTGCCTGGGCAGCGCCGTTAGGTTACTATTTTCGATTTCCAACTGCCAAGAGATTTTTACTTGCGCAACAATGCACACGGCGTCCGATCTCACTACCAGAGACCAGGGGGAATTACTAGAAGTCCCAAGTCCACGTGAAAAATCCCAGCCCTTACTGGGGATTGAACCCACCTCTAGCACTCGAGGCGGACACCATACCTCGAGACCACGAAGCCCCCCTGGTTTCTATTGTTGAACTTCTACTGTATATACTGTACTCTTCAAACGACCAGACACTGTTGTGTGAATATAAACATAACGCTGTTAATAAACTACAACTGGTTAACGCGTAACGGTCAGTTGAATCAAGACGAAAGGATCACATGTCAAAAGCAACGGACCCACGCAGCGTCAACATTAGGATGAAAATTCACTACTGCCTCCAGGGAATAGCTTCCAAATTCTACCTGAAAATCTGATTCCTTGTTCCTTGCGGGAGGTATTCTGGCACTAGCTTATACAAATACACATACAGTGGCGCGTCTGCATTCAATAAAACGCTATTTCCTAATGTTGGAACATGTTTACACATTATTCCATGATAACATGCTGGCCGAACGGAAGATCCAGGTTCCAAGCTCTAATGTGGCGATCAACGTTGTTTTTTAATGTCAGAGCGAGGGGATGGGGGCGGCAACAGATCAACAATCTAGCCTGCACAGCTCAAGGCGATTGCGCCAACTATGTGGCCTGAAATTCTCAAGCTTGAGACTTTCGTTGCTCCTTTCTTCTTGTCCATCACAACATTCAGGCGGTATTGATTGCAGTTCTTGTTCTGTTTGTTTTCTTCAACAATCCCCCTTATTTTTTTTTTCCAACAGTCCCTATATTGAATTTATAAAGCTGTGTGGAAGCCAATAAGTGACACCAATAGATAATTAAACATGCTAATGTAATCCTCAAAGATGCACTCACCATCACTGTCCCACTCGAGTGGTTATCAATCTCTATATTAAAGCAATCAAGGTGTTATCATCATCAACACCATCAGGTGCCTTACCGACTGGCGTGGGCGATCATGCCTCTCCACAATCTGCGATCTCCTGCTGCATGTATTAATTCGCGTGTTGACACCTCCATGCGATGCAACAAGACTGTCAAGAATCTTCTCTCGTTGTCTTCCTCTTTTCCTCCTTCCAGAGAATCTTTCCAGTGGTCACAGCATGTTCCAGTTTCCCTCTTCTAATAATATGGCCGAAAAATGATAACTGTCTTCTTCTGATGTCAGTGATTAGTTGTCCCGCCTCTTTTCAACCTCTTGGTTGCTCTTTTTTTTGGCTGTCTAGGGTATTTCAAGCATTCTTCTAAAAAATCACATCTCTGAGGCCTCAAGAAATTGTTTGGCAGGCCTACCAGTTTTCCAGGACTCATAGTCAAATTGCCAATGACGGACTGTGAATAAATAAATGTAACTGTGTGTGAAATCTGCAAAGATTCACTCATCATCACCGTCATCATAAACGAGTTATCTTTGAAGTCACGTTCCATCTTCGAATTGCTCGACCTCTATATTGTTCCAAACGAACATGACCTTTAATTAATGCTATATATAAAACAGATGTGTTTACAGGGCCTCAGTCATGTGTCAATTGCGCACCTATGGCGACCCAATTTGCGGTTTCCCTGCGACCGCCGCCACCGCCGAGAGCATTCCAGCTACCCTGTTTTTGCCCGCCATTGGCCGCTATCTTTTGTGCCCGTTATTCGGAGGATAGCCGAGATCTACATACTCTCCTCTCCTCGTTGTTACGTTTGTGTAGTTCACTTATGTTTGAAAAAGGCTGCCCGGCCAAAACTTTACGTTGTGTTGTTTTGTGCACGTTTTTCTGCTTCCCGACTTTGTTGAGCTTTTTAGTCCATTTTCTCTGGAATTCCTTTTGTTTTTTAAGCTTGTCAATCTTAAGGAAACATTTGATTTGATTTGCACGGACTCAGAAACGGAACAAGTATGGGGAAAACCCGATTGCAGTGAAGCTGAAACCTCGACTAAGACTTGAGTTGAAAATTAATAGGAGGGCTAAGCACCATCCTTCAACCAGCTCCCTTCCAATGTTTTGCTCGTATCAGTACCCCTGCACACAGGCAGCTACGATTAAACGAAGTCATCTCTAATCAACCATATCATGACGAGTAATCTGCTTGTGATTCTGTGAAATGGCAGACTGATACTACGAGACGCATTCATCATACAATAACTGAATCTTTTTACCCTATGACCTCCCTTAACTAATTTATGACTGATCTGGGAGTACAGAGTACAGAAGCTAGCTAGCTACTCTAAGGCTATGTTGGCTGCAGTTGAAAAAAATCGTGCTGTTTATGTGTAGCTAAGTAAGGGAGAGTAAAGGTTCTTAATCACTTCATTACGACTAACAGAGCTGGACGGATAAGAACACAGGGCTATTATGCGCTAGGCCAGGGTTCTAATAGTGGGGAAAGGTTGGAGAAAAATATCCTATTCTCCACAGTCCGTAGCGACAGCACTAGTTATGTGTCGTTAAACCGTCAGGCTTAACGACCCCGCCCCCCCCCTCCCCGCCTAAGCCGCACAAGTGGTAATTACAGACAGAATGGCAGCTTTTGGCGAATAATAAGATACATCCTGGGTGTGTGTACAACAAGGTGATTCTCATATACCCGATTCAACCTCCTGAAAAAATATTTGTTTCGTCAATTGGAGCCGACAGCTGTGTGTTTATGCGCCATGGACCCCCCATCCCTCTCGGCCCCCCTGATTAAAGCAATCGTTTAGGTGGGGCCTCATGCCCACTGACGTGGTGAAGGGATGCAGGGCGGCCCGGGTATCATTACTGAAAAAGAGGGAAGGGAAGGGAATCAAAATGAAAAGCTATGTGTTTCTAAAATTCGGAAAGCCGTCGGTTCGGTTCCTGTTGGGGGCCTGATTTTTCTCAAAATGACCTTGGCTCCCAGATCGACCCAGCCTTGAGTGGGCACCAGGTGAAGTCCTGGGAAGTGAAGGCGCCCGGTGTGATGCTGACCACATCACCCAACAAGTGCCGTTTCGTCTATAAAATATAGGTCTAGCCCTATATACCCAATACGCATGAGAGAGGTGGAAAAGGGGCCTTTATTTACTCATGTCAGAGGAAAAATAAATTTCCGGCCCAGGTATCTTCTGACTTTGCTTTGCCACTGCTCAGGCCACAGGCCTAGGGGGGAAAAAAACTTAAGGAGGCCAAACTGCCCCTACACTAGTAGCTGATCATTGAAATTGCCCCTTTTCAAAGTTGTTTTTAACTTTTCATATTGTTTCAGATATACTATTGCTCCCCCCCCCCCTCCCCAAACTCCTATTCAGCGTATTAGTATTAGTGTTGTTTTTATTAATCCGTAGCAACGTGCTGACGTGAGATGTCGACTATTTCCCAGTCCTTAAAAAAGAATATAGGAACTTTTGAACTGAATGCTAAAGAATGATTCTCAGAACACCCTCGATAAAGAAGAGAAGAAATACTAAAATTTTAGCTCAAAAGTCCCCTTCACCTCCCATTCCCCACCCCCTTTTTTAAAAGAACGAGTCCACGACTCACATGCAAGTGTTACCACAGGGAAGATGTGTACTCTCGAAAATTTAAGTTTGATTTCCTTGCTGGTGCTTAGCCACAGACTTTAAATACTGTTTTTTTCTTTACATAACATTAACGATTAATTACAACAACCCCGCCCCAATATAAAACGCATTTTTATTGTTGTTGGATATTTTAAAGCCTTATTTATTATTTTAAAGCTCTACCCCCACTGTAACTGGGTTTTCGGGAAATTCTCATCTGAATGGTGACACTTTGTGTCACCGGGTATTTGTTGCTCCTTGCATTGTCCTAGTGGTATTGACCGTCACTCATTCACACACTCATTAAAGATTAGGAAACAAAAGTAACCAAAAAAAACAAAAAAAACAGAATCTGCTGCCACTAGCTCCAAAATAACTGACAGACAACGAAATTAGGCATGGCCTGTCACACACGCTATGTCACATGGTCTTCCGTAAACGGAATGACTGTGATTTCTAATGTAAATTGGAGAAGTTTTAACTCATTCTCAACGTTTGAAGAAGTTATGGGAGTATTTCAAAACGTAGTCGATAGAGAGTTGTATCGATGTAGAGTTTCTGTGCCTATGACATCAGGGAGTCTCTTGTTAGTTGTATGTGCTTATGACCTCATGGATTCTCCTGCCAGTTGTATGTGCTTATGACCTCAGGGATTCTCCTGCTAGTTTATTTGATTATTACCTCAGGGATTCTCCTGCTAGTTTTATGTGCGTATGACCTCAGGGGTTCTCCTTCTAGTTATATGTGCGTATGGCCTCAGGGATTCTCCTGCTAGTTGAATGTGCGTACGACCTCGAAGATTCTCCTGCCAGTTTTTCGTGCGTATGGCCTCAAATATTCTCCTGCTAGTTGAATGTGCGTATGACCTCAGGGATTCTCCTGCCAGTTGTATGTGCGTATGACTTCAGAGATTCTCCTGCCATTTTTATGTGCGTATAACCTCAAAGACATTTCCATGCGTATGACCTCAGGGATTCTCCTGCCGGTTTTATGTGCATATGACCTTAATATTTTTTTTTCCATGCGTATGACCTCAGTGATTCTCCTGCTAGTTTTATATGCGTATGACCTCAGGGATTCTCCTGCTAGTTTATGTGCGTATGACCTCACGGATTCCCCTGCCAATTTTATGTGCGTATGAAATCAGGGACTCTTTTGTTGCTGTTTTTCTTCTGTGGGTATGACCTCAATGCTGTTTTGTGTGTGTGTGTGTGTGCATATGACCTTATCGATTTTTCTGCTGTTTTTCTGTGCGTATGACCTCAAGGATTCCCCAGCTAGTTTTATGTGCGTTTGAGCCCTTTGTGACACTAGTTGTGTTAAATTATTCATTATTGTGTTTCAACCTTATGCGTTAATTACCTGACCCTGAATAGCCATGCAGGACTAGAGAAGACTAAGAAAAAAAAGTTTCAATTACATTCCGAAGCTCTACATTGCTGACTTAATTATGTGCTTTTATTGGTTTTTTAAGTAGGTCAGTATGATTAATTATTGATGTAACATTCAACTGACGGTTAATTCAAGATGGTAGTTAAAATATTCCATTTATTTATTCATTGTCTTTTTGTGCCATTTTTTGTCATATAAGGCTAGCAGTCTATTTCTGCACACCGTTGAATTCTGTGCAGTCCTTTAGATGTAAGGAGAAATCCCTGTCTCATTATTTCCCATATTTATTGCCTGTTTGGAGATCCTTCGCTCAGTTCTTCTAAGAATGTGTTCTATTTATTGATTTTTTGACTGTTGTTACAAATGGCTTTATAAGACTTTTCTCTTATTTTTCACCCTTTTTAATGAATCCCTTTATTTTGTGTTTAACATTTTCCTTGCATTTGTTTTAAAATGAATTTAACTTTCGTTGCATGTCTTTAGTGGTTCACCAGCTTTCATCGGCGTACACAAAACTAAAAAAAAAAAAAAAACTTGGTTTCAAAACTGTTTGATTCAGAGTTCCCTATTTTATTCAGGGTCTTAAAAAGCTGCTGTTGCCTTGACAATGTACGTCACTGGATTAAGAGAACGGCGAAGACGATGAAGAAATGCGAGCCTGCAGAGAGGTTATCATACGTACAATGATCTCAGTGGAGAAGTGTTCTATCCGGTTGTCTTGCGTTTTGAAGGGGATGTATCCATGACTGCCTAATACCGTTAAAGTGCAATTATCACGTAAATGCCAAAGTATCATCAGAGTCAGAGCTACGAAGTTGGGGTTTGTCCAACGGTCTTGCCTGGGTACTAGCCATTCTGTGGATACATATTATGCTATGTAGAGGAGAACATTCTGGTGCACTGAAGGTGTTCCGCTCGACTCAATATAATAATATTTTGGTAGAGACGCAACAAAGTGCCACCATTCATGTGGGAATCCCCTGGGCACAAGTCCCAGAAACCCCGTTCAGTCGTTAGGTTATATTAGTGCCCCCAAAGACAGCCGGATGGGATTGTGAAATAATAAACAACTGAGTGCCAAAATAAAGTAAAGTAAAAAGTAAAGTTCCCTGTAGTGAGTCATTTTCTCCTCATTAATTTATGCCCGATAGATGTCGTCAGTAATAGATGTAAGACGAATGTTTTGACTGGCTGAGATAACACGAGATTTATGTCTTGAGTTTCATGAGAGACATCTGAAAGTCAGGTTTTATGTGAAACATGATTGTTCACAGGATTTGTGTGAAATGTGAATTATCACGGGCCAGACACGACTTTCAACAGTAGGAAATTCGTGAGAATGAATCCAGAATATTCTAGAACAGGATAGATCAGAGGGCTATATAATAGCGAAGAAAAGGTTTGTGAGCAGTCTCGTTTTGGACCTAGGAACAGTGTGCATGGACAGCGGTGAATGATGTGTAGATTCAGCAGATGTTTTTGTGAGTGAATTTGTTCCAGTCCAACTTGGCGAAAAAAGCTGGCCAGTAATATGTCTGCGGGTCGTCTGAGTTTGTCTGTCAGGACAGCTGCTGTGTTTCGTTCAAGATGTTAGTGTGATTGTGATTTCTGCTTGAAGGTAATATTTGACACTTGCATTATAATGTGTGCCTGGACAGTTGTCTAGTTCATGTGCCGGCAGTGTAAGCCGCGAGTGGAAGATTAAAGTACTGGAACAGTATCGTGTTGTTTTCCAGTCGTCCATTTTTTCTGCTCGTCAAGTGATGTCGGTTTGTGAGATGGCAGCGAGCATGCGATGAGGCGAGCCAGTAGAAGATAAAAGAAAGTCATCGCAAGATGGGTAACTCGTCCAAACATTTGAAGATAGGAAAGTTGTTTCGTACAGAAAAATCTGAGACATCGAAAGGTGTTTAGTTATCAACCTGACGTCAGGTAGTACCAGTTCAACATACGAACGTAAGCGGGGAAGATCGATGGCGAAATAACAACAACCCATATTCGATAGTTCACAGATTGAACAACGTTGGGACAAATTCCAGGCTTTGAATACTGATAGACAAGTCCACGTTTTAAGTTTCGACCAAGTAATCAACAATCAACTAAGATGCGAAGGAAAGATTGCAGACAGTGACGGTGTCAAAGAGCATTCATTGATTGTAGCAAAGGAATACAACCGTAAGTCTACACAGAGATGATGTGAGACTAGGGCTGCCCCTCTGCAAAACTTCCAAAGCCTTGTTGTTTGATCAAATTTCGCTGCCGACTAAAGTGTGGTAAAGTGTAGTGGGAAATCTACACTGAACAACACAGAGAAGCGTCGACACCAGATCCTGTTTATCGGATCTGTTTTTTCAAAACATAGAAAGACAGTGAAACACCGGGTAGAGTGTTAACTGTACAGAAAGCAAAAGTATACAGCTCTGACACTGGGTGTTGTGTCGCAGTATTTTCAGCCGTGGCAAAACCATTTAATAGGTCAAACTACAGTAGTGATTGGTCGACAAAACCTCATTGTTATATTATTTGATGTACACTCATGATCAACAATGCTTCAAGTTCATCGTTTAATCGCACATCTCACAAGAATAGCGATAATTGTTAAAGCTTTCCTATAGACTAAACACATTCAGTCGACAGGAAAAGCATTTTTTTGGTTTCTGCAAATATAAGTATTGATTGAAGTGTGTAGCATTGCTAAAGCAATTGAACTATTTGTCTAAATGAACAATGTACTTTTGAAGTGTGTTAGCTAGCAGTGAACTATGTTAGTGTGATACAGTTAACAAGGTACTATCACAGTGATTAGCTACAAGTTGAACTAATCAATGATAAATATCCAGTTTATTTTTTTAGTACAGTGATTTACAGTACCACAAACAGTGTGCGGCCAATAAAGATAAATGCTTCACTTTTTTTTTCCTTAATTTTTGTGCATTTCACATGCTAAAATTACTAGTGTGAACAGATAAACTGTGCGGTCTTAATTATTTTCAGTGTTACCCAGTTACAAATTATTACTATGTTGTGTTAATTTCAATACTTTGATATCAAATACATCATTTACTTTGATAATTAAAAGTAGCAGTAGCATATTCAACGGACAAGCTTCAACGAAACAACCTTCAAGAAAGCAACAGCCATCGCAGAATCAGCTTCAGGTCTAACTTCAGGACAGTCAACTAGATCAGTGATTTAATATACATTGATTATTAATTTTATTTTGATTTATTTTTCTGGTGATTCAGTGTATATTATTATATATATCAATATTATTTATTTATAATATATATATATGGTGCATTCATTGACATTTATTTTATTTATTTATAATTTACATTGGTGCATTCATTGACATTTATTTTATTTATTTATAATTTACATTGGTGCTTTCAGTGACATTTAGTTATTAATTCAAGTTACTAGTTCATTATATTGAACTTATATTGTTCTTTTTAAGGTGTGTATTTTGAAAGAAAGGAATTGTATCTTTACTGTTGTTTACATTGTAAAGACATAAAAATGTCTAACTTGGCAGAGCTGATCAAACTGGGCAAAGAATTAAATTTGGAAGGGGAAGAACTTAGAAAATTTTGTGATCAACAGAAATAAGAGATGGATGAGAAAGAAAAGAAAATACAAGACGATTTGAGGGAAGAACGAAAATTGTCTCGAGCACACGAATTAGAGATGAAAACACAAGAGATGGAGATGAAAAATAGACAACTGGAACAGGAAAAAAGAGATGAAAAATAGACAACTGGAACAGGAAAAAGAAATGAAAAATAGACAAATGGAACAAGAAAGAATATTAAAAGAACAAGAACTGAATTTGGAACGCGAGAAGATAGCTGCGTCGATTCAGATTGAAAAAGAAAAGACAGAGGCACAAATCAGAACTAAAGAAATGGAAAATGATTCCAGAAGAGAAGCTGCTATCCAAAAAGAAAGATTAAAAGAAGAAGAAAATAAATTCAAAAATTATGCAGGTATAGTCAGAAATTTCTCTGAAAAGGATGACATTGGTAGTTATATATCTAGCTTTCTTTTGCAAATGCGCTTTCATGATGTGCCAAAAGACCAGTGGGCCATTATTTTTCAAAAACATTTAGCATTTGAACCATTGAAGATCTTAGAAACAGTCCCTGAACATCTAAGATTAGACTTTGACTATATTAAAGATCGCATCATGCGACACTATGACCTACATGAAGCAGGGTATAGGAAAAAGTTTCTGGATTTAAAGCCAAAGTCTGATCAGACGTTCACTGACTATTTTTCGGAAGTTCAGAATATTTTTGATAAATGGATTGATTCGGCCAATGTTAGAGATAATTATAAATTATTAGTAGATTTATTATTAAGGAACAAAATGTTGGAATCTTTACCTAAACCTATGTCAACCTTTTTAAGAGAAAATAAACCAACCTCATTGAAGGAGTTAGAGAACTTAGGTGAGAATTATTTTTCAGCCCATCGTGAAATCTTCATTTCCAACCCGGTATCAGACATTGAAACTGGAGCTAGTGCCAGTTATGACAAAGGCAGATACAACCAAGGGGCAAACCCACACAAAAACAAAACCACGTTCAACAAAAAGTGGCAAATGACGTACTGCAAATATTGTCAAAAATCTCATCCGAACGACAAAATATGTGATAGAAATCCGGGTTATAAAGACTATGTAGACAAACTGTTTAATAGAAGAACACAGAGGTTGAGATTGTATAAAGATGCCATTAAATGTTACAATTGTGGTTGCTATAATCATGTGAAAAAAGACTGTTTATTCAGAAGAAAATTTAAGGAAGCCAACATATCACAGGCAATGTCAGACTCAGATTCAGACACCGAACCATTTGAGACCAATGCAGTAACTGTTGAAACTTGCCCTGTATGTCAACAGTTCCATGAGGAAGATAGCCTTCCATGTGGCCATAATATACCTGTACAAGAAGCCAACTCAGCCACAAATACACAGGAAACCTTAAAATTATACAGAGGTATTGTAAATGGAAGAATAACCACCATTTTGAGAGACACGGGCGCCACAATTTCAGGTATCCACAAAGATCTTATCAAACCGACAGACATTATTAACAAATATATTCGTTGCCGAACGTTTGGAGGCACGATTGAGAAATACAAGATAGCTTTTGTCAATGTTAACACTCCATTTTTACAAAGAAGAATAAGAGTTGCAGTATTACCATCACCATGTGCAGGATTAATTTTGGGGAATGAAAACGGTTTGAAAGAAATGTCTGAGCAAGAAATGTTTCAGTGGGAAAGAAAAAACATCAAAGAAGTGAAAGAAAATAACAACACAAGTACCAGTGATCAAGAGTATTGCCATAGTGTGAATGTAACAGTAAGTGAGAACATGATTAACAGTGAAGATCTTCGCCATAGTGTGAATGCAAGAAAGCAAGGGAATGAAAGTGACTCATCCAAGAATAGGGAGCAGTCAATCAGTCATGCAAGAATGAGTGAAAGTATCAGTACAAAAAAGAAGCAGAATGAAAGGAATGAGAATACAGAGTGTAAAGATAAATGTATGAAAGGAATACAATATGAGAACATTGAGGGTAAAGATAATGATATGAAAGAAGTACTGAATGCAAGAGAAATGAATGACAATGCATTGTGTGGTAAAAACATACCATCCATACCGAATGAAAGTGACAAGTTGAGAAATAATGAAGCAAGAAGGAACACACCAAGAACAATTGCAGATAATGAAAAACTTGAAAATAGTAATTTATCAAAAGGTGACCACAACTCAAGAGAGAAAAAACATCATGAAAAATCCTCATACTATACAAGTAATTACATTTGGCTGAGGCAATACATCTTACTTACCATGTGGCAAATTCTGTTGATAACATGCCAAACATACAATCTTGATTCATTCTGTATTATCCACAGCATCCAGATCCTACAACTTCTTCTGACTATAAGTCCTATTTACAAAGATTGCTACAACTCTCAACTGTGTGTAACTACAAAAACTTGTCAAATTCTTAGAAGTGCTACACTACTAACACTTTTGTTGCTGAAACTATTACTTGTACAAATGATGTATTCAAAACACTTTCCACATTTGGTGATTACAAATCTTTATTGCCACAGTCAAATCCACAATCAAACAGAATATAAAATAGTTACATTCATGAAAAACTTACAAAAAGATTTTGGGTGTATAAAATCAAAAAATTGTAATTTTTGTTTGTTAATTAGTCAGACAATTTATGTATACAATGATCAGGTCCTTTTGTTGTTACAAGAAAGATTTCTGATGTTGATTATGAAATCAAATTTTTCATGTAAACATGCTTAAACCATATTTAAAAGATCACTATTGATGTCAGATGATGATGTATTTGATGCAAATTTATGTAATGTATATGTCACAGAAACTTAACCAAACTCAACAAAAATACAATACATTTGAACGAGAAGAGTTGCCACTAGTTATTAGTCTAAAGTTTCAGAAGTTTCTTTTGGGAAAAGAATTCACTATTTTAACAGATAACTTGGGGTTGACAAAATTATTAACAATTGATGCCAATAGCAATCCAAGGGTATATAGATGGGCATTGTTGATATCACAATTCAAATTTAACATTGAACACATCAAAGGAACAGACAATCATTTACCAGATATCATGTCACGTTTGTAGAACATGTTACAACTGCTATTACAACTTGTATTAACTGAAATCATTTTATGCAAGGGTATGCATTGTATTATTGTATGAATGTATTATATGAATTTACAACTTGGAAAATGTATGAACGGATATAATATAGTAAACAATTAAAGGGAGACAACATTCAGGATTAAAATACACCTCACCAGAAAATGTTACATTTACTAGTATACTAAATTGAATTGGTGTAGCATTTAATTTGAATATGTGTGTTAATGAGACATGTTGTGGTTTCTGAAGACAAGGTAATTAATTACATCTTGTACCTTACATAGTTGGGAACAAAACCATACATTGCTGATTTAGCCATTGTTGAGGACTTTCATGAATGGGAATAGCGAGGGTGGGACTTCATGGGGTCACACTTCGGTTTTAGAGCCAAGATTTTGGACTTCCGCACCGATCGGGGGGTGCCAGGAGAGGGGTTCGGTTGTGTACCGACTTTAGAACTAGGCGGGGATACCTATGGAGCCAGATTATTGGTCTTCCGCACTAAAAGGGGAGTGCCTGGGATGAGGATCCCATTAAGGTATTCACAGTCGTGCAAAGACCCAACAGATGGCATTTTAGAGTGTTTGAATTGTTAACCTAATGAGGTAAAGGGAACTTGGTTGGAAATGAACTTGTCGAAAATGATTCACTACAAAGATCTAGAATCACAATGTTCAGTGAAATGTTCACACCTGATTAATTGAAAATGTAAAACATTTTTTTTTTGGGGTGGGGGAGAATGTAGTGAGTCATTTTCTCCTCATTAATTTATTCCCGATAGATGACGTCAGTAATAGATGTAAGACGAATGTTTTGACTGGCTGAGATAACACGAGATTTATGTCTTGAGTTTCATGAGAGACATCTGAAAGTCAGGTTTTATGTGAAACATGATTGTTCACAGGATTTGTGTGAAATGTGAATTATCACGGGCCAGACACGACTTTCAACAGTGGGAAATTCGTGAGAATGAATCCAGAATATTGTAGAACAGGATAGATCAGAGGGCTATATAATAGCGAAGAAAAGGTTTGTGAGCAGTCTCGTTTTGGACCTAGGAACAGTGTGCATGGACAGCGGTGGATGATGTGTAGATTCAGCAGATGTTTTTGTGAGTGAATTTGTTCCAGTCCAACTTGGCGAAAAAAGCTGGCCAGTAATATGTCTGCGGGTCGTCTGAGTTTGTCGGTCAGGACAGCTGCTGTGTTTCGTTCAAGATGTTAGTGTGATTGTGATTTCTGCTTGAAGGTAATATGTGACACTTGCATTATAATGTGTGCCTGGACAGTTGTCAAGTTTATGTGCCGGCTGTGTAAGCCACGAGTGGAAGATTAAAGTACTGGAACAGTATCGTGTGTTTTTTCCAGTCGTCCATTTTTTCTGCTCGTCGTGTGATGTCGGTTTTGTGAGTTGGCAGCGAGCGTGCGATGAGGCGAGCCAGTAGAAGATAAAAGAGAATCATCGCATTCCCTTTTCACGCCTTTCGGCGCATCGGGCATATGGGCAGAGCGTCCTATATTTTTACAGACCATCAGCACTCGGTGGGTAACGTGGTCAGCATTAAGCCGGCTGTCTTTACTTTCCCAGGACAGCCCATCCTGGTATCCATTTTAGGCTGGGTCGACCTGTGACGTCCCATACCACGACAAAAATCCACGCAGCCTGCAGTGGGTTTCGATCGCGGTATGCTGGCTCACGAGTCGGACTCGCAACGCCTTAGCCACGGTCGCCGCGAGTGCAAAAATAGGGCGAAATTAACAGCTTTTTATTTTGGAAAAGGAAATACTTTAGCCATACTAGTAATCTCCATGTGAGATGCAATTTTCGGTTATTTTGAAACCCCACCCTGGCTGATGCTAGCGGTCGCAATATAGCCCGGCCATAAATATGGTCAAATGGCTGAATGCTATTTCCGGGACCCCTCCACGGGTGATCCTCATCCACATGGTGGCACTTCGCGTCCTCGGTTGTTTATCGCTTATCTGATGTCCTAGTGGGGTAAAATGTACTACTACTACTACTATTAATACTACTGCTACTACTACTACTACTACTACTACTACTACTACTACTACTACTACTACTACTACTACTACTACTACTACTACTACTACTACTGCTGCTGCTGCTGCTGCTGCTGCTGCTGCTACTACTACTACTACTAGTACTAATACTACTACTACTACTACTACTACTACTACTACTACTACTACTACTACTACTACTACTACTACTACTACTACTACTACTACTACTGCTGCTGCTGCTGCTGCTGCTGCTGCTACTACTACTACTACTTTAGCCACATGAAGTTCCACGTCGGATTAGGAAAAACGATAACAATAACATAAGACATGGTACCAAGAAAGTGGCGCAGGAGCCGAGTAGCACGAAGAGTGTCACACGATGTGCTTGCCGATGTTGGAGAGCTGGCCAGAGACCGAGTTTCTCACAGATAGGCTGTAGTGAGAGTGACGTTGTGCTAAGGACCTGCTACATGATTGTGAGATAAGCTTTATTTGGCTAAATCTGAAATGATGAAAAGGGAACAAACTGTAATATTTAGTCATAGGACATGTAAACAGGATTCTTCATCTTTATAGTATTTATATGTATTGGTGAAAGCATCGTTTACTCTAGTTTTTACAGTATTTTTATGTCTTGGTGTATGGGTGAAAGCGTCGTTTACTCCAGTTTTTATATTATTTATGTGTATGGGTGAAAGCGTCGTTTACTCCAGTTTTTATAGTATTTATGTGTAAGGGTGAAAGCGTCGTTTACTCCAGTTTTTATAGTATTTATGTGTATGGGTGAAAGCGTCGTTTACTCCAGTTTTTATAGTATTTATGTGTATGGGTGAAAGCGTCGTTTACTCCAGTTTTTATAGTATTTATATGTATGGGTGAAAGCGTCGTTTACTCCAGTTTTTATAGTATTTATGTGTATGGGTGAAAGCATCGTTTACTCCAGTTTTTATAGTATTTATGTGTATGGGTGAAAGCGTCGTTTACTCCAGTTTTTATATTATTTATATGTATGGGTGAAAGCATCGTTTACTCCAGTGTTTAGAGTATTTACCCATCCACGTGTAGATTTTGTAATATCGGCGTCTAAAATATTCATGTAGAAGCTTGGAAGGGAAAAAACGAAGCTGAATAAATAATATGTTATAGCATCAACAACCCAAAATGTACAACAGGCTACTACGAAACATTGAGGCGCCCTAATATAAGTATGTCATATTGTTAAGCGGAGTTTTCGCGATTGGCTTCTCTCAGGTGTTCATCCAAAGCGCAGCTCTTTGAGTCAATTGGTGGTAATCTTTCAGAAGGTAATCCTGGGGATTATATTTATAGATCAAGAGATGGTGTTCGATCAAGTCAACAGATACAAGCTGTGGAAGATCTCAGATGAAAATAGTATTTAAGATCATCTGTTGGGTATCATCATGGCTCTTTACCAAGATAGGCAGTGTACAGTAAGAACAGAAAAATGGTAGAATGTTTCCCGTCTCATCAGTTGTCAGACATGGATGTGTTCTCTAACCATTGCTATTCATTACTTAAATGGATAGAATACCACAGAAAGCAAATACAGACACGGAAGAAATCAATGAACTTCTGTTTGCATACACTCAGTACACAAACATACACCACAAAAAACAGAATTTACAACACCAAATTGTCTCCTAACATCAAGTCTGCACAAAGTATGAAATGGGAATAAAAATCGCGTACACTAAGTTAATAAGGATAGGCAGGAAATATAATACCACGAACGTTCATTTTAACGGTACTACGATCAATCAGTTACGATAATTCAAATATCTAGGAAGTATATTTACCGAGTATTGCAGATTCGATAAAGAGATAGAAGCCAGAAAACAGAAAGCAAATCCTGTGACCTACAGATTAGCCGCACTGCTTAGACACACACACATGTCTCTCTTCCAGCCAAACAGCAAATCATTATTAGCATCTTTATCCCTAATGTATGTTATCACTGCCAATCATGGACAATGAATAGAGCACTAGAACAGAAAATAACTACACGTGAAATGCACTGTGAAAAAAAGGCCAGCAGCATATCTGCCCGAGGACTCAATAATGTCCCGTGCGCTGTATAAACGTTGTCCGAAAGTCCTCCGAATACTTCACCGTCTGCTACAGTTAGCATGTAGCCGAAAGTACAAATGTACCGAGTTGCAGAGAGCCAACAGAGTCTACATTTCCAAGGAGCCAGACTCCACCAGTCAATTCCAGTTAAGGTCCATCTCGCTTTCGAACGGCGGGGGCAAAATATTCTTGTCGGTAATCGCGCAAAGGTTCACACAAGATCTGATGCAGAACAGATTTATTGACACAACGGTACAAAACGGTTGCATACCGGGCATCCCCGGGTGTCTAGAGCTTGCGGCCATGATCTGGGAATCTGTACAGAGAGCTAAGGCAGAGAGAACCGAATCGCACGAGATTTGGTTGGACCTCACCAATGCCTATGGGTAATTTATCCATAGGCTATTGTGGCAGACGCTTTGCACGTTCTACGTACCGACAAAGATCACTGAAATGATCAAGCAATATTTCTCAAAGTTCGCCATATGCCTCTCGATCCCACATTTACTACGAGACGGACTGAGCTCACGGTTGGGATAGTAATAGGATGTACAATTTCGCCAATACCCGTTCGTAATGGCCAAGCAGGTCATGTTAGATGGGGCTGCCGGCGTCGGTCAAGGCCTTCAAATTGGGGTTCACTGGATACGCTACTGGCCGTATTTATGGATGATACGATTATCATCACAGGAAGTAAAGATCATGCCCTTGTTATTCTAGAGAGGCTAGATCGCGTGGTTGAATGGTGTGGCATGCAGTTCAAACCCCAGATATTCCGGAAGTCTATCTATACAGAAAGGTAAAATGGCGGCTACCAGTTTGACCGTGGCAAGGAAAAAGATCCCCACGATTTTGGAGGAACAAGTGAAGAGCCTCGGCCGCGTTCGTAATTCGAAGTTATCTGATAGAGCGGACTTTTGGCGTCTACATGAGTCACTGGCAACAGGCCTGCTTGCTATCGAGCAGTGCAGGCTGATGGCGAAGTTCACTGTTTGGTGTCTCCAGTTCATGTTGATTCCTAGGTTCCTCTGGCCGCTGCTCGTGTACTAGTTAAGCAGTGGAGACTATTGCGAAAACAATCAACACAGCCATAAGGAAGTGGCTTGTAGCACCACATTGTCTTAGCGATGTAGCTTTATATTGTATGCAGGCTAAGCTGGTACTTCTGTTCACATCAGTAACTGAGGAGTTTAAAGTCGGCAAGGTAAGACTCGCGATGACGCTGTGCGAGTCTTCAGACGCGACATTGGCACCTGTCGAGCCCGCTCTAAAGACAGGTACAAAATAAAATGTCCAAGATACAATAGAGTTTGCTCAGAAAGCACTGAAATTGGTTACACACGAACCGATCGTCGCGGAAAAGCCACTTGGTGGTCCAAAGCCTCAACCAAATAACGCAGACATGGTAATACAGCAGATAATGGACACCGAAAACGAGATTCAACCCATCGGTCGGAGAAAGGCCAGTGGATCGGCCTCGAGATCGCCCTTGCCACGAGTACTCACATGGGGTGAGATCTAGCAAATGGCCCCGTTACAGCCGAGCTTTATCATAAAATCGGCTTATGATATTTTACTGTCGGGTACCAACATGGCCAAGTGGTGTGCGACCACCGACCCGACAGGTTCACTATGCAGAGCAAGGCAGACGCTCGAGCCTATTTTGTCCGTGTGCAGAAAAGACCTAGACCAGGGACGATATACATGGTGCTACAATAAAGTCCTGAAACAATTAGGGGACTTTGTGGACCAAGCCAGGATGAGGGCTAGAGCGAAGGCCAGTACTACCCCTCCCCCCCCCCCTGCGCTTCCTCAAGGATACGCAGATGGCTAAAGGTAAACAAGGTCGCATACACTCCATCTATACTTGTCTGTGCGAGGGACTGGTTACTGGCGGTCGACCAGCCTGGTTTCGAAAAGTACCCAATAAGAATAAACTCACAGGGAGCAAGTACAGCGGGGATCTACAGTCATCAGTAGAAATTATCCTCTTTCGACACACGTTTCGGCCCACGATTCCTAAACGTATTCGGAGGTGGGCCCACCTGAGTTCATGAAGCTCAGGGCTGCTTCCCCGCCGCACAGAATTACCGGATGGTGTTATACTTTCGGCCAGAGACAAGACGACTTGGTGGTTTCGAAGGAGGTACTGTGAGATAAGAAGTCGCCACGGCAGCGTAATTAGAACAGTCCGCATGCCTGGACGACCGAGCGACAAGCTTACTTTGGTTTACCGGACACATCTTGGACTTTTATTAGCAGTTGGCAGAGAGACACTGGCAGACAATTCGTACACGATGGACTTTCAAAGGGATAAGAAACTCTTTTCCACTAGATACCCGGACCAGCTCACCGAGGCCCGTCCCCTACGTTGTTGCGCTGCGTCCAGAGCCAGCTGGATGCCCTTTCGGCCACCTCACCAAGTTTTTTGAGTGCCCGTTTCCGTTCATTACCGCGCAATCCTAACTCTTTTACCACATTGTAGAGCGAAGTGGAAACGAGGCCTCTCGCTCCCACTTCGACGGCAAATACCCGCACTGTGTAAGCCTCGTTTCTCCTCAAACCGGCTGCTAAATCACTGTACTTCTCGAGCTTGTACAAATGATTCTCCTCCATCCGCGACTCAAACGGGACAGTCAACTCAATCAGAATGAGCTGCCGTTTTTGTGCAGAATGGAGAACGATGTCCGGTCGCAGGCCGGTTTTACGGATCAACTCGGGATACCGTTCATGTCCTGGCAGATCAACCGCCAGTAACCAGTCCCTCGCAGAATCTAGCGCAGATGGAGCGAATGCGATTTGGTTGACCTTACCTTTTGGAACCTGCCCAGCCTTGAGGAAACGAATGGGGACGATACTAGAACTGGCTCTGGCATTAGCCCTCATTCTAGCCTGGTCGACAACGGCTGCTAACTCCTTAAGCACCCAGAATCAATCCGAAAGACTGGCCTGAGACGCCAGCACATCCTGATAGAGCTGATCGTGCCGTACGAGTCAAGGATGGAAGAAATCACCTGTACATGTTCGAAAAGTACGGTGAGCTGGTGGCCGGTCTAAGAAGAGATGACGCGTATACAGTATAAATCTTTGCCGTCGAGGTAGGCGCAAGAGGACTCATCTTTACTTCCACATACAGTGTGCACTTAGGCTTGCAAGAAAATAAACGGAAACGGGGAATGAAACAGCTAGGCGAAGCAGCGGAAAGAGCTTCGAGCTGGCTTTGGACAAAACGTCGTAGGGGATGGGCCTCGGTAGACTGGTCTGAGCCTCTAGGGGTAAAGAACATTACATCCTTTCAAAGCCAAAGTGTCCAGCAAAGCCTCTGCCAGTGTCTCTTTGCCATTTACCAAAGTTTAACGTCTTTGGATTATCCAAGCGTAAGCTTGTCACTCTGGTCGTGAAGGTTGGGGTCTATTTTGCTACCGCAAGGACACATATATATAACATCAAATCTTACAATACCTGTTGCAAAAGTCACTATTTCGTCTTGTTCCTGTCCGAATGTCCTGTAAAGTGCAACGGGGGAAGGTCGAGGCCTGGCTTCGTAAAACCTTTTTACTGTAAAGGAAGTAATAGGCCAAAACAATCGTCGACGAGGGATCTTTCTACTAAGGATCAGTGGACCCCAGCTGTGCATCCTCGTCTGTGGCGTTCTTCTTATAAGGTGACAACAAATAACTTTAAAACAATAAATGATACCATGTACCCCATCTGGGTTCCTATCTGAAGGTTTGATACCCTAAGATTAAAATTATTAATCCAGCTGGCAGACCAAATTATCAAGTCCCGAACTACCCTGTTTAATGTCTGAAGACTTTATGACTGGGACACACATAACAGCTACTCCAGCCTCGTTGAACTTGATGCCAGTTAAGATATGGCACAAGAAGATCGAGGGCATAGTTTGCCCCCCCTACCCCCCTCCCCCCCCCTTTTCCCCTACCATTTCCCCCTCTCTGGTAGCTACCTAAAGGTTTGTCACCCTGAAATTTAAAAAAAAAATGGCAGACCAAGATGACAGGTCCAAGATACCCTCCCTGTTCAGCCGCCCAGTAAGTTTTAATTAGGGCAACCATAACTTAACTAGCCAAGTGCAACATGCAGTCCTGAGTAGGTAAGGACGAAAGAGAAAAGTTGAAGATAACTGAGATGGATCGAAAAGGAATGAGCTGGAGTATTTAGACACAAGACAAATTAGAACGATTCTAGTTCTTTTTTCGTGAAAGCAAAATTTATTTTAGGCTTATGTCAGAGAAATATTCATTAGAAGAACTATCTGCCAATGTGGGGTTTGATCCCGTCTTGAGGCATGGTACTATATGTTAATACTGTAAATGAACCCCTTAGTACGCGTGCGCGCGCATGTGTGTGTGGGTGTGTGTGTGTGTGTTTTGAAATCAGGGAATTTTGAACTTATTGCAAGTGAGGTGTACAATATTCTTTAGCGTTTTCATCATTTTCTTGTTCGTGTTCAAGATTATGTTGAACTATCTGTCAGTTAACCTGAGCTGGATGTATACAGCTAGAGGTTAAAGAGAGTCATTGCAACAGTATACCACTTTTTAGGGCACTGAGAGGGGGTTGGAGGGGGGGAGGGGGAGTTTATTAGCGTAAGGATTTAGCGAAAGGTTATCTAGAAATAGGAAGATTATGAAGTTATTCCTGTTTTCGACAGCAAGAAAAATAAATAATAAGGAAAGAATTCCTTCATTTTACCGATTTTTTCAAACACGGCTTGTACATTTTAGATCCGTGTCCTAACCGTTAAACCAGACTTCCATTCGATGCCAATGTAATATAGCCCCCGTTAGAAAGATGGTAAAAGACTCTTTCAGACTTAACCCCGACTGCGACCATATCGATTGGGTAACATTGTCAGTAATAGAATATATAATTGCAGCATCACCACCCTGTGCTCAGTCGAACAATTCAATGACTGTCTCAGAAATGTTGGAGGCAGGGGTGAAGAAACTTGGAGCTTAAGCTTCTTAAGACCCAGCCTAGTCCCCCCTCCCGACCACCATGTTGTTCTGGGCTGGACAAAGCGTCTATAGTTCCTTTATTATTATCATTATTATTTGTTTATACATAGGTTATTTCAAAAGACAGCAAGTGAAATGGTTCGCCCACTTAGAGAGAATGCCTTGTGACACCATACCATACAAAGCATACATGGAAAGAGAAGAAGGACGTAGAGCACGTGGTAGACCAAGAACAAGATGAAAGGATAACATCAGAGAAACTACAACAGCACGATGTGCCTATGTTCGAGGCGGCTAGAAGAGCTAGAAACAGAACCTTATATCTCCCTCGACACCCACAGCGGTAAAAGAGGAAGTGAAGAAGAAGAAGAATTCAAATACTTTAGTTCACCACATTTGTTGGTCATTTATCACATTATAATAATTATATTTATTATTATTATTATTATAGTGTGTGTGTGTGTGTGTGTGTGTGTGTGTGTGTGCGGGCGTGTGTGTGGATCAATCATTAAAACAAAGCATAGTTCTACTGAGCCCACCCCTGCCTCATCTTCGTCAAGGCCATGCCCTGGGACCTTCGTAGAGGTGTTTTTCTACAATCTTGTCTCGTTTACTTTAAATCACTTCTGGCAGAGCTGATATTCAGTGTCATGATGTTAAACTACACAGGATCTTCTTTCCAAGTCTCTCCCTCTGCAATTTTTTCCATCCAAATTGTCCACTGCAATTATGCATTTAAGTTTTCTCCTTCTTATGGCGTCGGCTCTGTGGCTAAGTCGATGCGAACGCTTCGTAATGCCGGGATGCCGGGTTCGATCCTAGCTGCGGGCCATGCGACTTGCGTTGGGTTTCGACAGTGGTATCAAGAGAGCCGACCGTCCATGAGCAATGGCAAACTACCGAACGTAAATTTGCTTAGGGGTTGGTTCTGCAACGTCCTGTAAAGTATGTGCAACTAACGTAACCCTTCTTATGGCATGAAAAAAGAATGTAGATCTATTGACTGATTGACTTTTTACCTACCAGCACTTCAAACTGAGCGATAAACATCCGGTGACACAAATTGGCACAATTCGGATGAGGACCATCTGTGGAGAACCCCGGGAAACTCCATTCAACCGTTTGGTTATATTAGGGCCCCCAGCAACAAGAATGGTAGGGCTTCAAAACAACGAAATATTTGTCTCACATGTGTCGGACAGTATATGCAGATTGCCTCCTTCTTATGTAGGCAATTATTTCTCTTCCACAGTCTTTCAAGACATCTTCATTACTCTTTTTTTAGCAGTGTATTCTCAACGTTCGTCTATAAAACTATATCTCCGCCGCTTTCCGATAATTTCAAACTCATAATTCTTAATAGTTCTTCCCCTGTCTAAAAAAATGTGCAAGCACGCTCACAATGTTTTCTGTGAGTTGACGCCCCTGGCTGGTGGGCCGGGATGTGACAAAAAGAGAACACTAAACAATTGGCGAAATTTAACTAAAATTATTATCTGTCTCAAAAACGAATTTAAAGCTATTTTTGGCTTAGACTTAGGAACAGGTTATCTTGGCAGTTCTTTCAATCACATTAAATTTTAGGCCTTTTTGTACTCGTCGTCACAGATGTAATTTGCCAGCATAGAACTATTTCTGCAATGAAAAGATACACTAATTTTAGAACTAAAAGACGACAACATTTCAGAAGATGTTTTCTTTTTTTCTTGTTCTAGTATTTGACCTTGCCCGTGGTCTTTTAAATCTTCTCGGCCTCCTCCTCATCTTCGTCGTCCTTTCTTTTCTCTTGTGATTTCGCTTCATGATCTTTTATACGACCACATCTCGTCGGCTTCGAGATTTCATAGAACAATTCCTAGAGATCCCTGGGAGTTTCACTAGACAGCATCCTTTTATGGGTAGGTGGGGTGGGGGATATTAGAGTTAAAGCTAGTGTTAAAGGAATAGCAACTACTAAGACTAACCATACCCCCCCCCCTTTTTTTTCCCCCTAGCCCTATACTATGTGACGTTCTGAAGATATCCCTATCAAATCTCGAAGCTGACGAAATATGGTCGCATAAAATTTAAAAAACCTAATCGTTATCATCATCATTGTCGTTATCTTCTTCTTCTTCTTCTTCTTCTTCTTCTTCTTCTTCTTCTTCTTCTTCTTCTTCTTCTTCTTCTTCTTCTTCTTCTTCTTCTTCTTCTTCTTCTTCTTCTTCTTCTTCTTCTTCTTCTTCTTCTTCCTTCTTCTTCTTTTTCTTCTTCTTCTTCTTGTATTCACATATATAATATTTCAATAATATAATAATATAGAAAGAATTCATTCATTTTACTGATTTCTCAAACAGGGCTTTCTCATATTATATCCTTGTGTCCTAAACTATAAGCCAGACTTTCATTGCTACTTCAATCCCAATGTAATATAGCCCCCATTGAATAATAATTCAATATATATATTTTCAGACTGTGTAAATATCAAGGAGAAAGGGAGGACTGATATAAGGATTTTTATGGGTTCCGGTTGTCGCTTAAAAGGAACTAACATGAGTTGAGTCAATAATCGACATCATACCACTAGAGCCATTTTCATGAGCACTGTGTTTCCTTCTTCAGCACAGAGCTGCAATGCAAATTAATGCAACTGGGTGTCCGATTTTATGTACGCCTGTCCTTTTTTCTAGGTGTCCCGTGTTTGTCAAATCCTCTGGTAGGTCTATATTAGTAAGGTAGGTAGGTATGAAATCAGACGAATGCTGGGAATAAAGCCAGTCTTACAGGTCATCAAAGAACAACAAATGGAGTGGTTTGGACACCTAACAAGAATGCCCTGGTACAATCCACCGCAGCAAGCCACACTAAAACGTTACAACGGGTATAGAGCGAGTGGAAGACCTGGGAAAATGTGGAGTGATGGCATTAAGAACAGCCTTGCAGAAATGAACATGATCCTTATAGTGCTCTTGAAAGAGCTCATCAACGAACATTACATCTCCCCCCGACACTTCGATGAGGTAAACGGTGGAAGAGAAGAAGAAGAAGAAGATAGGTATTAGTACCCCACAAGGATATTACACAAGCGATAAACACCCGGTGACACAAAGTGCCACCCTGCGGATGATGATCACCCATGGAAAGATTCCATAAACCCCTTTCAGCCGCTAGGCCACATCTATGTCCTGGCCATATTCAGGGCACCCGGCAGAAGCCAGGGTGGGGCTTCAAATAAGAAACTGCATCCCATACGAGGACGACTTTATTTTAAATATATTAGTTAGTTCACTGCAGACATTGACAATTCTCTGGTCTGTCTATATTAGTTCACTTCAGACATTGACAATCCTCTGGTCTGTCTATATTAGTGAGTTCACTGCAGACATTGACAATTCTCTGGTCTCTCTATATTAGTTCACTGCAGACATTGACAATTCTCTGGTCTCTCTATATTAGTTCACTGCAGACATTGACAATTCTCTGGTCTCTCTATATTAGTTCACTCCATACATTGACAATCTGATCAAGCTCAGTATTATTCACGTGCTCAAAAAATTCATTAACTATATCTGCTTTTCATGAATCATTTCACCACCATACCTGTCTCTCTTTTTCAGTATACCAATCTGCCGTTAAAAATGAGTGCCACGCGAATTATAAAGACTTGAGAGGAATTCAGGTATGTTGTGTTGTTATTTTTGTTGCTGTTGTTGTTATAGTTGTTTTTGCTTTTTTCAGACAATAATGTTATATTTTATCATCGAGAGAAATGATTATCAAAGATCATGGAAATGGTGGGTTTGATTTGGCAATGTCAAGCATTAGAACCAGAGAGGAAGTTCCTCCTTTTCATACCACAAAGTCTTGCCAGTTCTGAAGAGATTATCTTTTCCCCCATGCAGATGACCACTATTTTGGCATGCTTTGTCAACTCTAAGGAATTTTAACACTAATACGTGCGGAGTAAATCAGAAGTGAGAGATAAAAAGACCAGTTACCCATCTGTCAACCTAATGCAGCTTTCTCCCCATTCACCCGTTGCCCACCAAGGCTAATGGCCCAGTCCAGCGTTTCTCAAACTTTTTTCACCCCGGCACACTTGTCACACTTTTACCCATAAAGCGGTTTGAATACTTAGAAAAAGAAGAAAAACAAACAAGGCAAATCTATTGTTCAGTTGTCTTTAATGCGATAAATGAAACTGTTTGGATGAATTTTTCATTATTCTCTTTATGGGAAGTTTAGTTAACTGTACCCTCTAATCACTTGAAGGTTGCTCCTGTGTCTGTTTTTTTTTTTTTTTATGTGAGCGTACGCTGAGAATGCACTGCAGCCTTGCCTGTATCATTGTGTTTTTAATACACCTGCATCCAGAATTCATCTTCCCTTCCTTCTTGGTATTTCTGTTTTAAACTGCTGTCTTCGCTGATCTCATGCAGAATTTTGAAACTTTTTTTGATGATTACCGTGGCATCTTTGGTATAAGCTCGCGGCACCCAGTTTGAGAACCGCTGGTCTAGACTGCCTAGCCATAACACTGAGATTGTACGTTACATGTCCTCTTCCTTGGATAAAGCTAGTGTTCTTAAAATACCCTCTTCCACCCAAACCATTGGCACTATATGTGATGTCAGCTTGGTGGCCTAGCGCAATAATAACAGTAATTTTATTGTTATTATTGCGCACTTAAACCAGCACCTCAGGAGAAATACAAACATCAACTTGACTTTGGATAATAATTACGCCAGTAGCAATCATATCAACAGACGAGTGGTAGCTAATGAGTTAGGAAACCAGTTTCAAACTTAAACAGTCATAATGAAATGTTCGTGAATGAGAAAGGGATTACTTGATTTAGAATGGCTACTGAAAAAAAAAAAAAAGTAAATTTGTATTTAACGTATGTATCAGTCAACGTACGGTTTGTTGATTTGATTTACACAGTGTGAGTAAGCCACAACTGTATATTGAAATTGCTCCTAAAATGAGTAAGCCAGCACTTTATGGTTTACATTTTTGCAAAATGAGTACTGATTGTCATAAATGAGTACAGATTATCATAAATGAGTACTGGTTATTGTAAATGAGTACTGATTGTCATAAATGAATACCGGTTATCACAAATAAGTACTGATTATCATAAATGAGACTGGTTATCATAATAAGTACTGATTAACACACAGGAGTACTGGTTATTATATATGAGTACTTATTATCATAATTGACTACTGATTGTCATAAATGAGTACTGGCTTTAAAAATGAGTACTGATTATCATAAATGAATACTGATTATCGCACATAAGAGCATATTATTATAAATGAGTACTGATTATCATAAAAGAGTACTGATTATCATAAAAGAGTACTGATTATCATAAACGAGTACTGATTATCGCACAAAGTGCTTATTATCATAAATGAGTACTCAATATCATAAATGAGTACTGATTATCGTAAGTAAGTACTGATTATAACAAATGAGTACTGATTATCATGCTGAGTATTAGTTATCAGAAGTGACTACTGATTATCATAACTGTATGCCAAACCATATTTTAATAATGAGTTAGAAAGCAGAATTTAATAAAGTATCATCATCATCATCATGTAGCAGTTCCTTTGCAGAACGTCACTCTCATCCCTGGCAGCCTGAAAGAAACTCAGACCCTGGTCAGATCTCCCCTAGTGCACTTTCCTACTGAAGCTGTCAAATATCCTGGGCCAGTCTTCGCGCTTGTCTGCCCCCACCCATTTGCCTTGCTGTTTTTCATTCTAATCTTCCGTGGCGCATAATGTGGCCAACATATTTCGGTGTCCATGACAAGATGATGTTTATTAAGCAACATTGATGTTCAGTTTTCGGATGTTGATATTTATTTTATCCTCGGCCCTAAGCATTATGAAAATCTACAGCAGTCAAGTTCAAAATCCCATGTTTGCTTCCTTAGTGACTGCGAGGTAATGAACGACTCCCATCCTTATGTTGTTGCATGGAAAATTCATGACCCCAAAATTGAGACTTTGAAATCTTTGCTGGTGCTAAACTATTGACTTTCAATGCTGTTTAATCGGTTCGTCATCCATGCAAATATGTGGACTGGCACCTGAGACAACAGAAGGAGGAAGAAGGGAAGAAGAAGAAGAAGAAGAAAAAGAAGAAGGAGGAAGAAGAAGGAGAAGAAGAAGAAGAAGGAAGAAGAAGGAAGAAGGAGGAAGGAGAGAAGAAGAAGAAGGAGGAAGGAAGAAGGAAGGAGAAGGAAGAAGGAGGGAGAAGGAAGGAGGAGAGGAGGAAGAAGAGGGAGGAAGGAGGGAGAGGAGGAAGGAGGAGAGGAGAAGGAAGAGGAGGAGGAGGGAGAGGAGGAAGGAGGGAGAGGAGGAAGGAGGGGAGAGGAGGAAGGAGGGAGAGGAGGAAGGAGGGAGAGGAGGAAGGGAGGGAGAGGAGGAAGGAGGGAGAGGAGGAAGGAGGGAGAGGAGGAAGGAGGGAGAGGAGGAAGGAGGGAGAGGAGGAAGGAGGGAGAGGAGGAAGGAGGAGAGGAGGAAGGAGGGGAGAGGAGATCTCTTCGAGGTAAGGAGGGAGAGGAGGAAGGAGGGAGAGGAGGAAGGAGGGAGAGGAGGAAGGAGGGAGAGGAGGAAGGAGGGAGAGGAGGAAAAGGAGGAGAGGAGGAAGGAGGGAGAGGAGGAAGGAGGGAGAGGAGGAAGGAGGGAGAGAGGAGGAAGGAGGGAGAGGAGGAAGGAGGGAGAGGAGGAAGGAGGGAGAGGAGGAAGGAGGGAGAGGAGGAAGGAGGGAGAGGAGGAAGGAGGGAGAGGAGGAAGGAGGGAGAGGAGGAAGGAGGGAGAGGAGGAAGGAGGGAGAGGAGGAAGGAGGGAGAGGAGGAAGGAGGGAGAGGAGGAAGGAGGGAGAGGAGGAAGGAGGGAGAGGAGGAAGGAGGAGAGGAGGAAGGACTGAGAGCAGGAAGGACTGAGAGCAGGAAGGAGGGAGAGGAGGAAGGAGGGAGAGGAGGAAGGAGGGAGAGGAGGAAGGAGGGAGAGGAGGAGGAGGGAGAGGAGGGATGAAGGAGGGAGAGGAGGAAGGAGGGAGAGGAGGAAGGAGGAGAGGAGGAAGGAGGAGAGGAGGAAGGAGGGAGAGGAGGAAGGAGGGAGAGGAGGAAGAGGGAGAGGAGGAAGGAGGGAGGGAGGGAGGAAGGAGGAGGAGAGGAGGAAGGAGGAAGGAGGAAGGAGGGAGAGGAGGAAGGAGGGAGAGGAGGAAGGAGGGAGAGGAGGAAGGAGGGAGAGGAGGAAGGAGGGAGAGGAGGAAGGAGGGAGAGGAGGAAGGAGGGAGAGGAGGAAGGAGGGAGAGGAGGAAGGAGGGAGAGGAGGAAGAGGGAGAGGAGGAAGGAGGGAGAGGAGGAAGGAGGGAGAGAGGAGGAAGGAGGGAGAGGAGGAAGGAGGGAGAGGAGGAAGGAGGGAGAGGAGGAAGGAGGAGAGGAGGAAGGAGGAGAGGAGGAAGGAGGAGAGGAGGAAGGAGGAGAGGAGGAAGAAGGAGAGGAGGAAGAAGGAGAGGAGGAAGAAGGAGAGGAGGAAGAAGGAGAGGAGGAAGAAGGAGAGGAGGAAGAAGGAGAGGAGGAAGAAGGAAGGGAGAGGAGGAAGGAGGGAGAGGAGGAAGGAGGGAGAGGAGGAAGGAGGGAGAGGAGGAAGGAGGGAGAGGAGGAAGGAGGGAGAGGAGGAAGGAGGGAGAGGAGGAAGGAGGGAGCGGAGGAAGGAGGGAGAGGAGGAAGGAGGGAGAGAGGAAGGAGGGAGAGGAGGAAAGGAGGGAGAGGAGGAAGGAGGGAGAGGAGGAAGGAGGGAGAGGAGGAAGGAGGGAGAGGAGGAAGGAGGGAGAGGAGGAAGGAGGGAGAGGAGGAAGGAGGGAGGAGGAGGAAGAGAGGGAGAGGAGGAAGGAGGGAGAGGAGGAAGAGAGGGAGAGGAGGAAGGAGGGAGAGGAGGAAGGAGGAGAGGAGGAAGGAGGGAGAGGAGGAAGGAGGCGAGGAGAGGAGGGAGAGGGAGGGAGAGGAGGAAGGAGGGAGAGGAGGAAGGAGGGGAGAGGAGGAAGGAGGGAGAGGAGGAAGGAGGGAGAGGAGGAAGGAGGGAGAGGAGGAAGGAGGGAGAGGAGGAAGGAGGGAGAGGAGGAAGGAGGGAGAGGAGGAAGGAGGGAGAGGATGGAAGGAGGGAGAGGAGGAAGGAGGGGAGAGGAGGAAGGAGGGAGAGGAGGAAGGAGGGAGAGGAGGAAGGAGGGAGAGGAGGAAGGAGGGAGAGGAGGAAGGAGGGAGAGGAGGAAGGAGGGAGAGGAGGAAGGAGGGAGAGGAGGAAGGAGGGAGAGGAGGAAGGAGGGAGAGGAGGAAGGAGGGAGAGGAGGAGGAGGGAGAGGAGGAAGGAGGGAGAGGAGGAGGAAGGAGAGGAGGAGGAAGGAGAGGAGGAGGAAGGAGAGGAGGAAGAGGAAGACGAATGCTGTTCATATATTAACGTCTACTCGTTCAAAACGGGCTTGCTAGAATTGTTTGTTCATATATGTTCGTACTGATATTGACTACATCGAACATAGAGGCGGTCTATAAAAATGGGAGTCTTGCTTGATGCATCCGATGTGCCTCCGGTCTGTAAATGGGTATTTACTTTTGCCTTCACATGTTCGTGCACAAAGAATTAGCCGGGACCGGAATTGATTGTACTTGCGTTCGTAAAACATGTGAATTGTAAGAATGTCTTGTTTAATTTTCCAGAAGGTGAGCCGCGTGGTTTCGAGGCATGGTGTCCACCTCGAGTGCTAGAGGTTCTGGGTTCAATTCCCGGTAAGGGCTGAGATTTTGTTCACGTGGACTTGGACTTCTAGTAATTGTCCCCTGTCTCTGGGTAGTGATATCGCATGCCCGTGTGCATTGTTCCGCGCGTAAAAAAAATCACTAAGCAGTTGGAAATCGAAAAGCCTAAAAGCGCTGCCCGGACAAAATTTTGAGTTAAAAATCTACCTAAGGTATTTCAGGATCCTCGCCGGTGCTACAGAGCCTATGCACTGTGCTAAGCTTCCTCGGACTCATACTTGAGTTAGAAGAGGATCGAAGCACTTATGGGTGTGCCATCATGTTCATCAGTTGTTCTAACCTTTTTCAAAATATGTTAGCCGTAAATATTTTGCTGAAGACTGTAAAAAAAAAAATTAAATACTGCAGTTGAGTACTGAGAAAAGCAACTAACTGAACAAAAAAATAAACAAAAAAAAACAAAAATTTCTGAAAAAGCTTGGTAACATAAAAAGAAGTGAATGTTAGCGTCTGATTGTAATGTACAGAGTAGTTAAAATCTAGCTAAAGTTATATACAACATTTCATTGACACAAAATAAGTTCATAACTCTCTACAAAGCTTTCATTTTAAAAAACATACTCGGGAAAACTGACATTTTCTTCCTTTACTTCTGCTATCATTGGGGACTAGTTAGTGGGAAGACTATAAGGTGAAAACGCAATGAGTTGTAATTTCACGGGAAACTATATTGTGAAATTAATTGAACCACACTGCTCTGATACTGGTGCCTGGACAAATAAATAGGTCCGGAGGAGAAGGCACATTGTCCCATAGCCGGGAACTAGTAATTAATACAATTTGTGACATGCAGTCCCCTCATTAGTCGGCTCTGTGGCTAAGTAGATGCGAACGCTTCGTAAAGCCGGGATGCCGGGTTCGATCCCAGCTGCGGGCCATAGGCCTTGCGTTGGTTTCGACAGTGGTATCAAGAAAGCTGAGAGCAATGGCAAACTACTGGACGTAAATTTGCCTAGAAAACCACACAACAGCCAGGGGCTGTTATATTGGTTCTGCAACGTCCTGTAAAGGATACGCAACTAACCTAAAGTCCCCTCATTGGAGACGATTAAGATGAAATAGACATAGCCAGCCTGTTCTATCACCTGAGACTAGCAGATCAAATAATGTGACACACTGTCCTGTCACTGGGGACTAGCAGTTACAATAATGTGGGACACACCGTCCTGCCAATAGGGACTTCTTCTGCTTCTTCTTTCTTCTTCTTCTTCTTCTTCTTCTTCTTCTTCTTCTTCTTCTTCTTCTTCTTCTTCTTCTTCTTCTTCTTCTTCTTCTTCTTCTTCTTCTTCTTCTTCTTCTTCTTCTTCTTCTTCTTTTTCTTCTTTTTCTTCTTCTTCTTCTTCTTCTTCTTCTTCTTCTTCTTCTTCTTCTTCTTCTTCTTCTTCTTCTTCTTCTTCTTCTTCTTCTTCTTCTTCTTCTTCTTCTTCTTCTTCTTCTTCTTCTTCTTCTTCTTCTTCTTCTTCTTCTTCTTCTTCTTCTTCTTCTTCTTCTTCTTCTTCTTCTTCTTCTTCTTCTTCTTCTTCTTCTTCTACTTCTTCTTTTCTTCTTCTTCTTCTCTTCCTCTTTGTACCTCAGCGAAGTGTCGGGAGGGGGGGGGGGGGCTGTGACAATCGTTGATGAGCTCTGTCAAAAGCACTGTTAAGACATGTTCGTTTCTGTAAGGCTGCTCTTAATGTCATCATATTTTCCGAGGTCTTCCACTCGCTTTAAACCCGTTGTAACGTTTTAGTGTGGCTCGCTGTGGCAAATTGTACCAGGGCATTCTTGGGGATATTAAATGGGGACTACAAGATGAAATAGTCTCGGACACACTTTCATGTCACAGGGGACAGAATGATAAAATAGTCTAAGATACACTGTCGAGTCATTGAAGACTTGTGGATGAAATAGAGTGAGATATGCTGTCCTGTCACTGGGGACTAGTAGATGAAATACTTTGGGACACACTCCCTGTCGCTGGGGACTATTGAATGAAATAGTCTAGGACACATTGCCCTGTCATGGGAGAATAGTAGAGGAAATAGTCTGGGACACACTGTCTGTCTGTGGATACTAGTAGATGAAATAATTTGAGACACACTGTCTTGTCACTGCGGACTAGTAGAGGAAATAGTTTAGGACACATCCTCTGTCACTTGGGTCTAGTGCATGAAATAGTCTGAGACACTTTGTCCTATTACGGGATTCTAGTAGAGAAAATAGTCTGGGATACATTGTCCTCTCAGTGGAAACAGTATATGAAATAGTTTGGGACACACTGTCTTTTCTCTGGGGACTAGTGGATGAAATAGTTTGGGACACACTGTCCTTTCTCTGGAGACTAGTAGATGAAATAGTTTGGGACACACTGTCCTGTCACTGAGGATCAGTAGATAAAATAGTTTGGATCACACCTTCTTATCTCTGGGGACTAGTAGATGAAATAGTTTGGGACACACTGCCCGGCAACTGAGGACTAGTAGAAGAAATTCTTTACACTAACACTGGAGAATCGTTATTCAGATAGTTCAGGCAACGGTGTCCTGTCACTATGAACTGGGAAGTTTAACAGTTTGGGATACACTGTTTTCTCGCTGCGGACTCGGAAATGAAACTGGTTGGGACAGACTGCCCTGTCACATAGACATGAAACAGTTTGAGACACATTATTCAGCCTCGGGGATCTAGTATGTGAAATATATTAGACACCCTCTGTCTTGTCACTACGGACACACAATAATTTAAGTGGAGACTAGTAGGTGAAATTGGGACACACTGTCCTATCACTGAAGACTAGTAGATGAATTAGTTTGGGACAAATTGTCCTGTCACTGGGGACTGGTGGGTAAAATAGTTTAGACAAACTGTCCTATCCCTGAAGACTAGTAGGTAAAATAGTTTGGGACAAACTGTCCTGACACTGGGGACTAGTAGGTAAAATAGTTTAGACATACTCTCCTGCCACTGGGGACTAGTAGGTAAAATAGTTTGGGACAAACTGTCCTGTCACTGGGGACTAGTAGGTAAAATAGTTTGGGACAAACTGTCCTGTCACTGGGGACTAGTAGGTAAAATAGTTTGGGACAAACTGTCCTGACACTGGGGACCAGTAGGTAAAATAGTTTTGACAAACTGTCCTGTCACTGGGGACTGTAGGTAAAATAGTTTGGGACAAACAGTTCTGTCACTGAAGACTAGTAGAGGAAATGGTCTAGGACATACTGTCCTGTCACTGGGGAGTAGTAGATGAAATAATTAGGGTCACATCGCCCCTGTCGCAGGAAACTAAACTGTACTCAGATCCTTCTTGTGTTTATCAGTCCTCTTTTCACACACCTACTCTCCCCTCTCATTTAAAGTCCTCGGGGTTAGCCGCATGGCTGGTGAGTGTGAGACTTCCCACCTCCTCTTCCCGTTTCCATTTCCAATCTTCCTTGCTCTTTTCGTCCCCGTCGAACCTCGAGCGCCAGAACAAGGGACTTGCCCCACTCTTCTTCCGGTCTGAAGAGCTAGCTCCACGGACAGCAGACGATGAACGCGCTTCAAGTCGGAACCCCCGACCTCAGCTCACCCTCCTCTCTTAATAAATTCTACAATGTTCCAAAACCGCCCTCCCTTCCAAAGAGCTATCTCCCGTTCTGTGTCGGCACTGAAGAATGTTTAACGTTGGACAATTTGACAGTAGTTAGGTCCTGAAGATTTGCTCGGAAAAGTCGCCTTTGCAGCTGATTTCGCGAGTGGTTGTAAAGTTTCATTTTGCTTTTTTTTTTCATTTTGCTCGACTAGTTTGACTGGATATAAGCAACGCTTGCATAACCACTATAACATCCGATGGGAGATTTAGATCGACATTTGTGAGCCATTACTGGCGATTTCATTTTCTGGCTAAACGTGACTTATGATCATGAATTGGATTACGTTATAGATAGCAGAGAGTAGGCTTTTTAACAAGTAAGTTAAATGTTATTTATGTAATGATATATTTTTGGGGGGAAAACATTTCTGTGTGTATGTTTACACGTGTTAAAATATACGTATTCATGTCGAGGTCTCCGTAGTGAAGTGGTCAATTCGTTTCTCTAACACTCTGAAGGTCACAAGTGCGTTTCATGGCTGTGACGTTCGGGAATATGACGGCAGTTTAAACTAGGACCACTGGAGATCGTCGTCAGAGCTACGGTGTACGTGCTTTGTGAGACGTTTTTGGCAGGTGGTTCATTGTTCTGCGGAGAGAAATCAAGCCATATAACACCCTGTGCAGTGAAGTCGAACCTCACGCAGTTACCCTTTTAACCCTTGACCTTATGCATGCATGTGTGTATATGTGTGCATACATTTAAATAATTAATTGTATCATGCGTGTGTTTTTGTGAGTGTATTTATGTGTGAATGAATGTGTTAGTATTTGTTTATGTGTGTATGCGTGCGTGCATAAATGTATTTGTGTGTGTGTGTGTATATATATATATATATATATATATGTGTGTGTGTGTGTGTGTGTGTGAGTGTGTGTGCATATCAGTTGTCTCATATGTAAGCATGCTAGCAATTTCAGGGTTCTCGCATGTGTTAGAAGTTCCACAGTTGTCACAGACGCTCAACTTTGAACACCCTGGCATGAATGGAGCAGTCCCCAGATGCTGGCCTGTACACACCCCGACATGAATGGAGCAGTCCCCAGATGCTGGCCTGTACACACCCCGGCATGAATGGAGCAGTCCCCAGATGCTAGCCTGTACACACCCCGGCATGAATGGAGCAGTCCCCAGATGCTGACCTGTACAAACCCCGACATGAATGGAGCAGTCCCCAGATGCTGGCCTGTACACACTCCGACATGAATGGAGCAGTTCCAATATGCTGGCCTGTGCACACCCCGGAATGAATGGAACAGTCCCCAGATGCTAGCCTGTGCACACCCCGGAATGAATGGAACAGTCCCCCAGATGCTGGCCTGTGCACACCGTGCCATGAATGGAGCAGTCCCCAGATGCTGACCTGTGCACAACCCGACACGAATGGAGCAGTCCCCAGATGCTGGCCTGTGCACAACCCGGCATGAATGGAGCAGTCCCCAGATGCTGACCTGTGCACAACCCGGCCTGAATGGAGCAGTCCCCAGATGCTGGCCTGTGCACACCCTGCCATGAATGGAGCAGTCCCCAGATGCTGACCTGTGCACACCCTGCCATGAATGGAGCAGTCCCCAGATGCTGACCTGTGCACAACCCGGCATGAATGGAGCAGTTCCAATAAGCTGGCCTGTGCACACCCCTGTTTGAATGAAGCAGTGCCCAGATGCTGGCCTGTGTACACCCCGGCATTAATGCAGCAGCCCCCAGATGCTGGCCTGTGCACACCCCGGGATGAATGGAGCAGTTCCAATCTGCTGGCCTGTGCACGCCCCGGGATGAATGGAGCAGTTCCAATATGCTATCCTGTGCACACCCCAGAATGAATGGAACAGCCCCCAGATGCTGGCCTGTGCACACCCTGGGATGAATGGAGCAGTTCCAGTATGCTCGCCTGTGCACACCCCTACATGAATGAAGCTGGCCGCAGATGCTGGCCTGTGCACACCCGGGATGAATGGAGCAGTCCCCAGATGCTGACCTGTGCACACCCCGGCATGAATGGAGCAGTCCCCAGATGTTGCCAGTGCACACACCGGCATGAATGGAGCAGTCCCGATATGGGGACTTTTTACTTTATGCATTTATTTATTGGTTTAAGTAAATTCCTTTTCACACTGAGGTGTTTATTGAAATCAGTTTTCCATTTTAAGCAATAGGATCTGCAGAAGAAAATAGGAAGAAAATAAAAAGGCACTCTGAACTTTATTATTAGGTGACTTACATTGAGGTTTAAGACACAGAGCAAAAGACCACCTTGGATGACGGGTTTTTAAAATCTCGACGGGAGGATGCGGGGGGGGGGGGGGGGGGGGGGGGGGAAAGGGTGGAGGGGGTCGTGAGTGCGTGGTCTCGAGGCATGGTGTCCGCCTTGAGTGCTGGAGGTTCTGGGTTCAATCCCCGGTAAGGGTTGGGAGTTTTTCACGTGGACTTAGACTTCTAGAAATTCCCTTTCGTCTCTGGGTAGTGAGAATTGACGCCTGTATGCACTGTTGCGCGCGTAAAACATCCCTTGGCAGTTGGAAATCATTAAAAGTAGCCTAACGACGCTTCCATGAAACATTTTGAGTTAAACATATAAAGTATTTCAGGATCCTCGCCGGTGCTACAGAGTCTGTGCACTGTTCTGAGCCTCTTCGGACTCACATTTGTAAAAAGAACCGAGCACTATGGGTTACACCCGTGTGCCATAATGTTGTTCCGTTGTTCAAACTTCAAACTTCTTTCAGTTGGCTTTCGCGTTCCTTAGTCAACTTGAGTTCTTAGTCTTAGTTTAAGTTTCAACATTACTACAATCGGATTTTTCCCATACTTGCTCCGTTCCTATGCCAGTGCACATCAAATTAAATTTCCCTGACTGTCGCACTTGGGTTCTATTTCCTGGAAGTTTTTCTTTTTTCTTTTTAATGAACCGTTTACGTCGTTTGTGGCCGTCTCTGTACGATATTCGCACTTTGGAAGAGACTGTGACTACACTACGTATTATTCTAAAATGACAGCAGGGGTATCCTGCTGCCAACGGTAGTAGCAGAAACGTGACACAATTTTAAACTTAAACTTTGCTTTATGACTTTATACCAATGACATGGCAAAAAGAACGTTCGCTTTGAGCTTAAACTACTCATGCAGAAACTGTAACAGCGAGTAACAGCTACTAGTACTACAATGCCAACTGCGCATGCATATTCTCAACAGCCAAGTGACAGGGGTGACAATCTCCCGCGATACCCTCCCTAGTGTAATCATTACCAGCTAACCATTACAAATTTTGAACCGATTAGGTCTCATTAATCGCCCATACCTATTCGTTTCTTAACTGTGTCACTCTTCTGGAACATTAACTCTTTCTATCCTAATTATTATTTTAACACCATCTGTCTTGTAACTGAAATTATTTCTAAGAAATTAAAAGTAAGTGATTTTCACTATTTAAAGTACACACTAGAATGAACGGAATTAAAATAATAACTGCATGAGATTTAAAGACTGAACATATTGTGACCAAATGTAAAACATGAGGTAAACATACTGTACGGTGTTTGGGACTGATGAACGAAAGCCTGTCACACATCACTAATTATTTGCGACTGAACGAAATAATTTTATTTCTACTGTAGACAGGAAAACAGATCAGGGGCAACGCTTGTATTATTAATAGAGAAACTGATACAGAGAAGAATCTGGAGAAGATGTTGACAAGCTGAGTTTGAGAAGGGATTCCATAAGTGAACATCACACTAAATAAACACACTGGCCCGGCCAGGGAAACGAGGTGCAAGTTTGCACAACTGATTTAATGGCGTCAGATTCGCAAAGCTAAGACTGGAGGTACAGGATATTTGTGTGTGGTTTACAGGCCTTGTTAAGAGTAGTTTGAAAGTGAGCTGTTAATTCTTTTTTATTTTTTATTTTAATTTAATTTTTTGCAGCTGCTTTGTGAGTTAAATGGAGAGAGAACGAGAGAGAGAGAGAGAGAGAGAGAGAGAGAGAGAGAGAGAGAGATAGTAAGAGAGAGAGAGAGAAAGAGAGAGAGAGTAATTTGAGTGTGCCTGAGAGGGGGAGGAGGTAGCGAGTTAAAAGACAGAGTAGGGTTGGGTGAACTAACACACAGAGAAAAGGGAAAATGGGTGTGCGTATTAGCAGACAGGGGCGGAGAGACAGGCGGATAAGTAGGCAGATAGATTCCTTTGATGGTGGCATAACAACTGTATCTTCACATCTACAGTGAGTACTCATGAGATTCTACCTAAGATGGACAATTTCCAGGCAGGTAAAGGTATTTTGTATCATCTTGACCACGTCGACCAATAAATGCTGACTGATCTATTTAAAAAAAAAAAAATAACATAGACCTATCACAATATGCTCCATCGCCAAAGCCGTGAAATAGGTATTGTTTCCCGTGTGGTTCTTTAATTTTAAATCACCCCAAGCAAAGGAAACTAGGGAGTTCCTGGGACATCCATTAGCATAGTGGTTTTGTGGTTTGAAATGAATTTGGTAGAGAAATACACAGAGAACGGCCGCATGCACTGGTACGAAAATTGAACTGATCTTTGTCAATTCGAATCCTAACCCTAACCCCAACTCACAACACCCCTATAGTATTGGACTGAACCCCCTTATTTCCTTTGTTTGATCATAATTCTGTGTCGGCGTCTGTGGCTTAGTTGTTGCGAACGCGCATCGTAATGTCGGGGTGCCGGGTTCGATCCTAGCTGCGGACGATTTGTCTTGTGTTGGTTTCGACAGTGATACCGAGCGTTGACCGTTCAGTTAGCAATGGCAAACTACTGAACGTAAAATGTGCCTAGAAAAACCACAACAGCCAAAAAAAAAATGCTGGAGTTGATTCTGCAACGTCCTGTAAAGAATACGCAGCTATCTTTAACTGATCCTAATTACAATTAAAGTACCTTACTTTTTTTCCAAACTATTTTGAGGCTGTGTTTTCCAATGCAGATTCCGGTAAAATAGAGTAGATCCACTTCTCCCTAACAAGCATGTCTCAAGAGTCGACTTATTAGGGATGTTTCCTTCGATGTCAGTGTGCATCTGCCTGAGAGACGAGGAACCAACAGTCTGAATACAAATAAACAATACTCTTGTTCAGGAACAAGACTGAACCTTAGAAGTGGACGAACAACCAGAACTTTATGGCTGAGTTTATAGCCAGTGAGCGTGAAGAAGAACAGTTTTAATATGTTGATTCCCAAAAGCTATGTAGTACCAGTCCTGATGTATAGAAGTAAATCATGGACAGGTAGTTAATTTAAAAAACATTATGTAGGAGCTGCAGAAATGTTGTTTAATAGATGAATGATAAAATACATAAGACAAATGAAAGATATTATGAGGATGTTTTCTAAGTAATTAAATTACGAATAGAACTGAATTTCCTCTTCGCAAGCAAAAGCTCTTCATTCTTTGGTAATTTTGCGAGAAAGAGGACAATTTGAGCAAGTTTTGACAACAGAAATGTTGTAGGGAAAGAATGGATCGGCTATCAAGAGGGAAGATGCTAGACATTTTGGCATCATGACATGAAAAAAATGTCTTTATCAGAAACAAATGCGAGAATATTAATCAGGAAGCTTTAGACCAGCGGTTCTCAAGCTGGGTCCTGCGGCACCCAGGGGTTCCGAGAGCGTAAGCCAGGGGTACCGAGGCAATAAACAAGAATTTTATCAGAATCTGGTTGAGATCAGCGAAGACAGCAATTTAGGACAGAAAAATCACCAAGGAAGCCAAGAAGAGATCTGGATGCAGGTGTTTTCAGAAACCAATGTTAGTGGCAAGGATGCAATGCAAACTCAACGTACGCTTACATCAAAATAAATACAAAATAAAAAACTGATTAGTGATTTGAGGATACAACTAATTCAACTTCACACAAACATAAAGGAAAAATGAAAAATGCATCCAAACAGTTTCCTTCATCGCATTAAAGACAAATCAACATTAAATTTGCACTGTTTTTCTTCTTTTCCCAAGTATTCAACCGCTTCAAGGGTAAGTGTGCCGCGAAAAACTCTGTTGTCCCAGAAGGGTGCTGCAACGAATAAAAAAAAAATAAGTTTGAAAAACACTGCTATAGACAAATGCCAACGCCACACTACACTGGCTATAATAAAAAGAAAAGAGAAGCAGTTCATTACCATGCATCGTCATTCATCATCATGTAGCAAGTCCTTTGAAGAACGTCGTTCTCATCGCGGTCTGCCTGAAAGAAATATGGTCTCTCGTCAGCTCTCTGGCCTTGTGCACCGTCATTCATATCCAAGGAGTCACTAATATCATGTGCCCGTCTTCGCCTCGGTCTGACGCTACACCTCCTTCCAGCGGGAGGGGATAAACGACTCGCATAAATATTATCCAGGAGATGTTTTTTTCTGGATCACAGAGAAGACTCGATAGCGTTTGGATGTTGCGGTTGCTTGCTGTCTAGGGTTCAAATCTGTGCGTATTTTTTCTTTCAAAACTGACATTGCCTTCCAGGTTGACCTAACCTAAAATCGGTACTAGGCAATGTCCTGGGAAGTAAAAGCTCTGTGTGTGATAAGGATCACCCATCCAGTGCCCATCTGCTTATTAAAAAAAAAAAAAAAAAAAAAAAAAAAAAATAGGCCTAGCATTATATGCTCGATGTTGCAAAAGTGGGAATAATTGTCCATTACTTACTCATATGGTCGCTTTTCCTATTATATCCCTTCTAGGTCGAATATAGTTACGTCCAGCAAAGTTGTATTGCTAACAGGGTCTCCATTGCGAAGAAGCCCAGTTGTTTGCCTGGAATACTGTAGTCTAATATTTCAATTTGGGTCTCCGTCGTTTGGTTAAAGAGGTAATATTTTATTGTGTGGGCTGTCACTGGAATTACGAATTCGTATTTTATGTGACGTTCCTGGCGGGAGACCAGCGATTCTGTGGAGAGAGAGAGAGAGAGAGAGAGAGAGTGAGAGAGAGAGAGAGATAAATAGAGAGAGAGAGAGAGAGGGGGAGAGAGAGAGAGAGCTATCCAAATAAATAAAAACACAATGCAATGAAGTCGATCTCTGTTCTTTTTAAACACTTTTCATGTAAATTACCCTCGAGGCATGGTGTCCGCCTCGAGTGCTAGAGGTTCCGGGTTCCATCCCCGGTAGGGGCTAGGATTTTTTTCACATGGACTTGGACTTCTAGTAATTTCCCCCTGACTCTGGACAAAATTTTTAGAAGAATCCAACCAAGTATTTCAGGATCCTCACCATTGCTACAGAGCCTGTGCACTGTGCTGGGCTTCTTCTGACTCAGATTTGAGTTAGAAAAAAGAACGGAGCACTTATGGATTACTACCCGTGTGCCACAATGTCGATCTGTTGTCCAAACCTCAAACCTCATGTAAACTACCGTGCATCATTATGGATTGTACTATTATATATCACATAACGTTCATGGTAGGTTTTCTCTAGCACGTCCTCTTTTCCTCAGTTCATTTATTATTGAGAACATTACAGAAACAAAACAGCAACAAAAAAGAAATTCATTGTAGGACACGCATATATATATATATAAATATATAATAATATATATAATATAAATATATATATATATATGTATATATATATATATATATATATATATATATATATATATATATATATATAATATATATATATATATATATATATAGATATATATATATACACATGGCACACCGGTCACCACATACTTGCTCCGCTCCTGTGCCAACGAAAAACACATAACATGTTTATCACAGTTCAAATGAAATCCGCAGCTCACAGTGTTACGCCATGCACTCAACTCAGAAGCTGAGCAACGAAACTATATCCTTCCAGTCTTCAAATGGAGCAAAAATGCAATGGCCACCGTCTGGCAGAAGCAAAAAAAAAAAAAAAAAATTGCCACGGCAAAAAATAGTGGCCGTGCCTAACGTCCATTTTGACCTGAAGCATTATGTGAGGGTTAATAAATGGTCACCCCAGCAGTACCCTCACTATTAGCTGGCGAGGGGGCTTAGGACATTACATACACCATCAAGCGTGGCCCCTATAACGACCTGCCTTCGTTAACGACTGTTCACCTAAAAGCCATGCAGTTCTTTGGCACGAAAGTGACACCTTGAACTTGGGTTTCAGACTGCCGCCTCCCTCCAAGATGTTATAGTATTTCATGTTATCACAATCGACGTCACTGCACATTGGGTATTCCCATGCGTGCTCAGTCCTCCTATGTAGCAGCCATTTCAAAGTACTTCTACTAATTGTTCCCATGAGAAGCTGATTATATTGTCTACTGTCTCGGCCTCGAAGACGGTAAAGACGTGCTTAACAATGATTTACTCCCATGTAACGCAATCGTGTTGGTGTCAGGGATTCCTCATTATCCACTAGCCTGGTCCGTACAGCGTTAACGATATCCTGCGTTTTCAGCGTAAGAGCGCATTGCTATCTTCTGAAGCATATTCAAGGAGTCTGATACAATAATTGCCTGAGTGGCGGTTTGCTCGGATACCCATGCTAAAGCTCTTGAAGCAGCGGCTATTTCCATGGTCATGCCACGGCCATCTTTAGATATAAATAGGCCAACTGGGTCAACGGGAATTCCCGTTCTTGTCCAAGAATTGAGTTCTTCTGTGTTAACAGTTTTTATCGAGGAGATGTATACACAAATTAAACTACAGTTTCATTAATTTTCTACATATTTTATAGAACTATACGTCATTTTTAAGGTAAATAAGTGTGCCCAATAAATATAACAATAAAGGCTCTTACAGACAAACAAAAATGCTTTTGCTTCAGTCAACATGAACATAAACATCAATAACGTTTAGATGAAAACTAAAAGTTGTTCCAGCAAAAGTAAAGAAATATCAGTGCTAACTCTTTGATTCCGAGAGGGTATTGTTGCATCAGAGGAGCGGGAAGGGGGGGGGGGAGGGGAAGGGGTGACATTTGTACTTTATCAAATTTAGCGCATACAAATACTGCTATGAAACATACATATATCATACATAACATTAATATAAATAATTGATGGTTATTATTATTATTAGTAGACTACTACAACATATAATTATACTGTTATTTAATAATTAGTAAACAAACACAATCAGTATGAAATTGATATGTGCAATACTTTTTTCACCCAGAGTAGTTTTCTTAACAGTACTTATAGCACTACTAAATATGTATCCACAAGGTACGAACAGCACAAACAAATTTGTCCAGTTTCATCTTGTTGGATGAAATCAATTCCTTACCATTGCGAATTTTTTGGTAACAAATATGCATAGGAAGTGGATGAACAACCAGAAGTTTCCGCAAGAGTTTACAGCCAGTGTTTGCGAAGCAAAGCAAAAGCCAGTTTACAAAAATTAACAGACCGTAGAACTGCAAATATGCAAAAGAAGTGGATGAACTACCAGAAGTTTTCACAAGAGTTTACAGCTAGTGTTCGCGAAGCAAAGCAAAAGCCAGTTTACAAAAATTAACAGACCGTAGAACTGCAAATATGCAAAAGAAGTGGATGAACTACCAGAAGTTTCCGCAAGAGTTTACAGCCAGTGTTCGCGAAGCAAAGCAAAAGGGAGTTTACAAAAATTAACAGACTGTAGAACTGCAAATATGCAGAAGAAGTAGATGAACTACCAGAAGTTTCTGCAAGAGTTGACAGCCAGTGTTCGCGAAGCAAAGCAAAAGCCAGTTTACAAAAATTAACAGACCGTATAACTGCAAATATGCAAAAGAAGTGGATGAACTACCAGAAGTTTCCGCAAGAGTTTACAGCCATTGTTCGCGAAGCATAAGTCAAATTGTTAATTATTAATATTATTAGTGTACTGCTACAACATATAATTATGCTGATAGTCAACAATTAGTATAGAGGCAAAGAGTGACTTGCTGTGAGAGGTTAGTTAGTAAATTAAATATTATTTTCATCCACTTACCTAGAGCTCCGAAATATCTTGACACAATTTATCCACAGTGTGGTTGCACCATTTATGCATAGTCAATATGAAAGCAATAGTTTTCTTCAAACACAAGATAGTTTGCACCTGACAACTTTCGATATTCTCCAGATATGGCTTCTAAATTACCTGTTTGTATTATCCCTAAAAGTAAGATTTCTACATTTAAAGTAGAAAAGTAATAAACAGCCAGTTCCCAGAAATCCGAACTACTGACTAGAAACAGTGACACACACATCACAACACGACTGTCTTCCGTGAATTAAAATCAAAATTAAAATTGCTGTATATCTACTATACAAAATCCGCTTGTAGATTTGTAATACGAATACGTTTAGAACACAGGACTTTGTAAACATATTAAGATGTCACACAATGCAACATGGAAACGATGCCAGTAACCTATTTTCGAGGGGGACTTCCCGAAAATGTACCGTGGTTCAGTTGGCAGGACTGAAAGATACAGATGGGCGTGGTCATGCTTGACGTGGTTGTCTAGTAAGCGCCGCTGTCCTCCTGTAGTTTCCCCTTTCTTTGCGCTGTGTATGCCCCTGCTGTCGGCTCTGTTGCTAAGTCGATGCAAACGCTTCGTAATGCCGGGTTCGATCCGAGTTGCGGGCCATGCGCCTTGCATTGGTTTCGACAGTGGTATCAAGAACGCCGGCCGTCCAGGAAGCAATGGCAAACTACTGGACGTAAATTTGCTTAGAAAACCACACAAAAGCCAGGGCTGTTGGGTTTTGTTCTGCAACGTCCTGTAAAGGATACGCAACTAACCATGCCCATGCTGACCTTGATCCGCGCTTCACGGATCCATCTGTGTAGATGATGGTATCTTCTGGGTCTGAATGCTGATCTATCAGTTGCCTTACTTTTGTGTCTACGGCCGCAGGAATTTAATCCCGGCAGTACCTTCTAAGTGTGATGACAACCTTAGATATGCCATGCATGTCTACTGGTATATTCGTCTATTCTTTTCCATGACTAATCACTTCTAGGTCACATACCTGCTGGATTAATTCCTCAGCCTTTGTCATCCAAGAGCGGCCTCTGTTGATACGCGTTCCTTTTGTGTCGTGTATAGCTTTGTGCAGTGGGTGGTTAACGTCTGCCGACACCCTCATGTACGCCTTGACCTGTGCCACTTTGTATCTGCTAGTCATCGTCAGCAAACCCAGGACATAAAGCATGGCGTTGTAGGCGGTGTCTTTTGTGCAGCCGAGTATGAGTCTCATGGCCTCATTTTGTACTCCGTCCTGTCTTTCTAGCCGGGTTTTGCTGACAGTGAGTAGGCCAAGGTCATAGTCAATGTCGCTTAATACAAGCCCTTGATAGATAATGAAAAGTAGGCGTTGTTCAATTTCAGCTGCTGCTAGCACCTTCAGTGCTGTCCAACCTTTCCTGGCTCTAAGTATGACGTTGTCTACGTGGCATTTGTGTGACAAGCATCTGTAAAATGTTATGCCCGGGTATTTTATGGTGTCCGTTCTCTCGATGTCCACACCACATATGCTTACGACTGGCGTTGGTGTACTGATGATGTGGGTATTCAGAGCGAACCATGTAAAGGAGGCTCTGGACTGGTTCACCTGAGCTCTTGATTCCTGGCACCACTCCCTAAGTTTGTCTAGTTCGTGTTGCAGCGTGGGTGTAATTTCCTGTCTGTTTTTACCTAGACGGTAAACAAGGATATCATCTGCATACGACATTGTTCTGCCCAGGCCTACGCTTTGTACACTCGTGACTCCTGCTGTGTACACACTGAAGAGCACAGACGACAGTGGTGATTCCCGGGGCAACCCATTAGGAAGCGTTGAGGTTCGGATGCCCATTTACCACATCGAAGCAACACTGTTCTTTCGATTAGCGCTGCAGCGATCCAGTTGACCAATTTTGTTTCTATCCGCATATCCAACAGCAGTCCGATGATCATGACGTATGGGGACTGTTTTATGCATCTTCTAAGTCAATAGCGGCTGCAGCCGTTTCCATTCCCTCCTTGAAACCCTCATATCTATCCCCTTATAGTAGTGGATTTTCAGAAAGTGTCACATATTCAAACCAAAAGACACAACATTTTTAACCAAGGCGCAAATTATACGAAATAGCAAAACTTTATGTATATTATCTGCACAACCAGTACCCGATTAGGTCTGGGTCAATCTGAAAGCTAGAGTCAATTTTTAGAAAAAGGTCTGGCACCGCAGGGATCTGAACCTTTTACCTTCTGATCCCCAGGCGAGGTCCTGGCCGCTATACCATAGCGGCTATCTTGAGTGTATGTCAGTATATACATATACATACGTGTATACAAAAACGTGTACATGCATTCCCACGTGGGCTTGTACAAATGTGTGTATGTGTGTGTGTGTAATTGTAATTGTATGTCGATGTATGGGGTATATAATGGTGCATACCAGCCCTCTCCCAACAACCCTCACTAGATTCTGGAGTACCGGTCCAAGTCACTCGTTAAGATGCAATGAACTTTTTTAGCCAACATACTTAGCGCAAAATTACCAGACCACAGTTATAGCCAACACTGCTCGTAGTAGGTTATGTTTTCATAAATGGATTGATGATGGAATACCTGTTTGGCTATTTCTGCTCTCTTCTTCTCATTGTGTGCCCAACATATTACTAACCATCTTACTTGTCTTATACTTTCGATACCGGTGGTTGTAACGTGGCTACCTTTTTATGTCTACGTGTTTCTAGAATTCATGAAGTATTTAACTCTTCTACGCAATTTTGTATAATAACTGTTTTCAAATCATTTGTCAAATTCCGTTTCTTCTTCTCGATTTTGTGAACATGATTACGACATTGCATTATACAATATAGATGATCTCTCATGATCGGCGTTTTGTGTTTAGAAATACGTATCTTATTTACAGTATTCACAAATACGTGAAAAGCATAGTGTGATTCAGCATGTCCATTGCGTAAGACTCTCTCATAAAATTTTCAACCCTCGTTGACCCAAACATAATGTGATAGGCGATGGAGTAATCTCGTGAGATTTATTTA
>CAJHNH020003301.1:95965-98465 GCA_905116865.2 Candidula unifasciata | reverse complement strand
TGCTGATTATTCCTATTAGGAATTGCATTTGCTTATAGTGTCTCCCAGCACAGGCTCAACGGCATCAAATACGGGCTTTATCATGCTATACTACCAGGTCACGCAATCATCTTAGTGTGGCACAGATTCGTCATTATCCACTTCTCAGCACATGTTGCACAGACAAAGAGAAGTGCAAACTCATTGAAAAGAGTGCATTCAATCTTCATTTGCGACAGACACAGGCTGGCTGGAGAAGAGGGACACGATCAAACATTATCCTGCCCACAGTGAGAGGCCGCAGGGTGACACTAAATGTGGCGATGAACAGCCAAAGCATTGTTCACACAAAGATCATCGATGATGGCACCTGCAATGACGAAGAGTGAGCAGCGTTTATGTTACCTGCTTTGTCCATGCTTCTTGTCGCATACAGTTTGCACCTAACTAGTGCAGCCTTTACGAATTCCATAACAGTTTTGGAGGTTGCACGGGGTATCTGGGATCCGCCCCTGTAGGTCTACTGTCCAGATTGATATTTTTAAATGTCAGTATAGTTTGGTAAGCTGGTAGACCCATCCTTGAGTGGGTACCGGGTTCAGTACCGGGAAGTAGAGGCGGCCGGCGAAATGCTGACCACATCACCCATCTTGTGCCGATTAGTCTATAAAATATAGGTCTAGCTCTATATGCCCTATATGCCTAAAGGCACTGAAAAGGATCCTTTACTTATGGTAAGCTTTTAGGCTGCAGCCCGCAACGAACAAACTGATTGATCAATCGATCAACCCAGCTGCCTGGAGGTGGGTTTTTTAAGATGACCTCCCCAAACTGATTGATCAATGGATCAACCCAGCTGCCTTGATGTAGGTTTTCAAAGCTGACCTCCTCAAATTGATCAAGCTTAAATTGGGTATAGGAAAACTGTTGGAAAGTAACTGGGCTGGACGATATCGATTATATCACTGAACGATCGTTTTCTTCTCTTCTTCCGCCCTGGGAAAACATTCATCTCAATCAGCTCGCACCAGATCTTTCTATTCTTAGCTATCTCATACAACCCACCAGGGACGGCGGAACCCAGAGTCATGGCCACCTTGATTCCTACCCCCAGAAAACTATGGGGACGTGAAGGAGGTGGATGGGTGCTGGCAACCCTTAGGACATTTATACATTTGTTAATGGTCTCTACAACCGTGCATACAAATTCTCTTTTCTAGGTATTTGTGTGCAAAAATGCAGCATCCTAGGCGTCCCCAGATGTTTTGAGCATGCGACCATGATCTTTGAGTCTATTAAGAAAGCTAAGGCAGAGAGAACGGATTTGCACGTGATATGGCTGGAGCATGCCAACGTCTATGGATCGGTACCCCATAAGCTATTCTTCCCGGCCCTTCGCATGATCAACATACCGACACAGATCACCGAAATGTTCTAAGAGGTGGACTGAGCTCCAGGTTGGGATACCAATGGGGTGTATGAATTCTCTGATACTGTTCGTTATTGCCATGCAGGTCATTTTAGACGGAGATGCAGGCGTCGGTCACGGCCTTCAAATTGCGGGCCACTGTATTGGAAGAACCTGTGAAGAGTATCGGCCGCATCTACGATTTGACGTTATCTCACAGAGTGGAAGTCCGGCGTAAACATGAGTCACTAGCAACATTTCTGCTTGCTATCGAGCAATGTAGGCTGATCGGAAACTTCAATGATTGGTGTCTCCAATTCATGTTGATTTCAAAGCTGCTATGGCCGCTGCTAGTATACAAAGTAAGCACGAGCGCAGTTTAGGTAATAGAACGGAAAATCAACAACACCATGAGGAAGTGGCTCGGAGCGCAGACATTCGGCAAGGTAAGACGCGATGATGGAAGGTCGAAGTTGCAAAAGAATCTGCGCCGAAAGCACTAAATTTGCCGGAAGTCATGGGTTATACACAAACCGACTGACGCGGCCTAAGGCAAGGAACAGTCATGTGGTGGTCCAAAGCCTTGGCAAAATAAAGCATTGCTATAGTAACACAGTAGATCAGGGACTCCGAAAACTAGAGTCGGGTTCAAAAAGCAACACAACAGTCGGAGCAAGGCCAGTGGATTGGCATTGAGAGCGCCTTGCCACGAACACTCACGTGGGGTGAGATCAAGCGAATGTCCCGGCTGTGGCCAAGCTATGTCATGAGATCTGCTTACGACGTGTTACCCTCTGGCGCTAAGATAACCAAACGAAGTGTGACCGCTGACCCGACATTCCCACTATGCAGAGAGCTAAGCAAACGCTCGAGAACGTACTGTCTGCGTGCAGAAAAGCCCTAGGTCAGGGACGAAATACATGGCGACACAATAAAGTCCTGACGGATTTAAAGGACATTGCGAATAATGCCAGGATGAGAGCCAGCGCGAGGGCTAGTCGTAGCGCCCCCCCCCCCACCCCCAACATTTCCCATGCACTTCCTCAAGGCTGGGCAGATTTCAAGTCGACAAATCTTACCACAACTTATGCCACACCTAATCCCACACGGTTG
>CAJHNH020003301.1:78465-88465 GCA_905116865.2 Candidula unifasciata | reverse complement strand
CAGGAGCGTGTCCTTTAATAAACGTGTATAGAGTGTTGTGACAAGATGCCAAAAAAGGACTTAGTGCACTTAAGACTATGGCTGCAATTGACATAGAGCAGAGAATGCTTTTCACACTATATCAGCACCTGATCCTGTCAGTGGTTGATTATGGCCTGAGACTGCTTACCGTCTAAAAACGTCAGATGGACAAACTAGAGCGCATACATAACGCAGCTGTGCAGGTTATTCTAGGTTGCACCAGAGACACCCCAGTATACAACCTTGGTTTGCCGACTGTTGCAAGTGGGCACAAGGTACTGCAGGCGAAGTCATATCTTAGGGTATCTGCAGACACAGACCACCCTTTGCATAAAGCTCTGGGTGCAGTTAAGGGTCATCAGCTGAAAAGAGGGAAGTCATGGATGGCTCAGGCAGAAGACACAATCAGACAGGTTTGAATTCTTGAGAACATTAGGCGAGGAGAGGAGTGGGTCAAAGTGCCACCTGATCAGTCAGACTTGCGTGTGATCATAATCACACGGAGCCGGGAATGCAGAGACTGGCCAGCAGCAGCCAAGGATGGAAATTCAGCAATTAGTTAATTCAAGATTCGTGGTGCAAGTTAGAAGGTACATTATGTGAGAAACTAATTCGTGATTTAAAAAAAGAAGTCGTTAGGCGACAAGCTTACAAAGTTTGGAAATGTAATATACGAGCACTGTTCCCGCGAGTTCAGGACAGTCGAAAAGGCGCCGCCGGGCGTCAGGCAGAATAAAGACGAGGCAATGAACGCAAACGGATACTCAAACAACTGGCGAGGTTGCTGAGAGGGCCTCGAGCTGGCTCTGAACACAACGGAACAACGTGGGGGACGGGCCTCGGTGAGCTGGTCCGGGTGTCTAGTGGAAAAGAGTTTCTCATCCCTAAAGTCCATCGTGTCCGATTGTCTGCCAGTGTCCCTCTGCCACCTGCTAAAAAGTCCAGCATGTGTCCGGTAAACCAATCGTAAACTTGCCACTCGGTCGTTCAGGTATGCAGACTGCTTTAATTATGCTACCTGCAACGATTTCTTATCTCACAGTACCTTTTGCAAATCACCAATTCGTCTTGTCCTTGTCCGAATAACATCCGGTAGTACGTGCAGCAGGGGAAACCAACCCTGAGCTTCATGAACTCAGACGGGCCCACTCTCTGAAAATGTCTAGGAGCTCATGGGCCGAAACATTTTTCGATGAGAGGTTACTTCTACTGATGATTGGTAGCCCCTGTTGTACATGCTCCCCTGTGGAGTTTCTTCTTATTGTACGTGGCTAGCCCACAAGACAACCAGGATAGGCTGGTGACTATCGGGAAAGACCTTTTGACACCTATGGAAAGACTGCCCCCCCCCCCTTTTCCCGGGGAGGGGGATAAACTGACACCTGAAGACAGACGTCGACTGTGGACCGGGTTGATCACCCCTAACACAGAATAATACCTCTGATTTCGCAAACCAATATAGAAGTATGCCCCCAAGGTCCATCGAAAGAGGGGGATAATGATGGACCCAATCAACATGATACAAACGGTAACGACCCTGCTAGCTTCCGGACTCCGACTTTTGCCCAACGTCCGGGTTGGCTTTGTACATGTGGAAAAAGCTTCACGGGGTTGCATGGTCTAAGAACTCATGCCAGAAGGATGAAAAGCGAGGTTGCTCCACGCAGTAAACGCCGTCGCAAAACTACTACTCCTGTGGTAGTTTCTGAGTCGTTAGGGAACGACGGGCAGGGTGTACCCCACTCGCCCGGAGAGGCCCATGACGTTGACTACGGAGGCGCACTTTTGATGATTCCCGAGGAAGTGCGTTCCAAGATCAGGTTTCCACCTGCGAGCGATAAGATGTCGTGATGCAAGTTAGAAGGTACATTATGTGAGAAACTAATTCATGATTTAAAAAAGAAGTCGTTAGGCGACAAGCTTACAAAGTTTGGTAATGTAATATACGAGCACTGTTCCCGCGAGTTCGGGACAGTCGAAAAGGCGCCGCTAGGCGTCAAGCAGAATATAAGCAGGAGACAGAGGGACATTCTGAAGTGCCGGGCAGACAAAAATGCACTCAGAAAAAGGTTCAAAGCCGCTACAGGCAGCGAACGGGATAGGCTGCATGAAATCTGGTGCATTTAAGAAACAGACACAATGACCTCTGTCGCGCTGAGCGTTTCTGTAACAACAGACGGAGAACCAAAAGGGAGCAAGAGAAATTCTATAGGGACCCGTTCCAGTTTGCCCGAGATCTATTCAAGCAACCGAAGTCTGGGACTCTGGTGGTCAGTAAAGAGGAGCTTGAGTCACATTTACGCAAAATGTACTCTGACAAAAAGAGGAATGAGCCTCTCGATAACAATCCAGAGATCCCTAACAGAATTAAGCAGCCTGAGTTGCTGAAGGTATCATTCAAAGTGATGCCTCCCCTTTGGTCAGAGGTTGAGAAAGTTGTAAAAAGAGCCAGCGGCAGGTCTGCACCAGGTCCGAATGGTGTTCCGTACGTTCTTTACAAGCGTTGTCCGAAAATCCTACGAATGCTTCACGGCTTGTTGAGACAAGCGTGGAGCCGAAAACACATATGTCCGGAGTGGCAACAGGCCAACGGGGTCTACATTCCCAAAGAGCAGGACTCGATGAGTCTTTCCCAATTCAGGCCTATATCGCTGTTGAATGTTGAGGGCAAAATATTCTTCTCGGTCATGGCTATCCCGGCTCACACAGTATCTTATGGCGAACAAGTACGAGTATTCAGAAAGGTAGAATCCCGGGCTTCCTTGGGTGCCTTGAACACGCGACCATGACCTGGGAGTCTATTCAGAGGGCCGTGCACGAGAGAACCGAATTGCACGTTATATGGTTGGACCCCGCCAACGCCTATGGGGCAATTCCTTATAAGATACTGTGGCAGGCCCCTCGCATGTTTCACGCCCCGGCACAGATCAATGATATGATCGAGCAATATTTCTCTAAGTTCGCTTTGCGCTTTACCTCGACGTTTACCACGAGGTGGACTGAGCTCCAAATTGGGATAGCTATGGGATGTACGATCTTACCAATACTGTTCGTCATGGCCATGCAGGTCATGTTAGACGGGGCGGCCTTCAAAATGGGGATCACTGGATGCCGCCACTACGTGAATTTATGGATGACACGACTATAATCACGGGCAGTGAGGAATCTGCCCGCACGATTCTAAAAAGACTGGACGCGTTGGTCCACTGGAGCGGTATGCAATTCAAACTTCAGAAGTAGAGGAGTCTGTCAATCCTTAAAGGTAAGGTAGCGGCAACCAGTTTTACGGTGACAAGGAATAAAATTTCCACGGTTCTAGAGGAACCGGGAAGAGCCTTGATCGCGTTTAAGATTCGAAGTTATCTGATAGAGTTACAGGCTACAGGCCTGCTCGCAATCGAGCGAAGCAGGCTGATTGGGAAGTTCAAGGTCTGGTGTCTCTAATTCATGTTGGTTCCAGAGCTCCTCTGGCCGCTGTTAGTCTACGAAGTGACAGTGACTGCAGTGGAGATGATGGAGAAAAAAATCAACACAGCCATGAGAAAGTGGATTGGTACACCGACTTGTCTGACTGATGTGGCTCTGTATTGTAAGCAGGCTAAGCTGGTACTTCCGTTCAATTCAATAACCGAAGAGTTTAAAGTCGACAAAGTAAGACTCGCCATGCTCTTGCGCGAGTCTTCAGACCCAAATGTCATCGCTGTCCAGCCCGCTCTAAAGACTGGTCAGAAGTGGAAGGTCCTAGATGCGATTGAATCTGCCCAGAATGCACTAAAACTGAGGGAAATTATGGGTTACACTCAAACCGACCGTCGAGGCCTAGGTAACGGGAAAGTCAGTTGGTGGTCCAAAGCCACAGCCAAAGAACGCCGAGACATGGTGATACAGCACATTAGGAACAACGAAAACGAGGTTAGGGTCCATAAAGCAGCCCTACAGTCGCAGCAGGGCCATTGGATCAGCTTGGAGAGTGCCTTGCCAAGAATACTCACATGTGGTGAGATCTGGCGAATGACCCCGCTGCGACTGAGCTTTATCGTTCGTTCTGCGTACTGTGTATTACCATCCGGTGTCAACATGGTCAGGTGGAGTGCGGCTAACGACCGACATGCCCGCTGTGCAGAGCGAAACAGACGTTAAAACACGTACTGTCCGCATGCAGAAAAGCCCTAGGCCAAGGCGGATACACTTAGCGCCACAACAAGGTGCTAAAAGAGTTGGCAGCCGTTGTGGACCAAGCTAGGATGACGTCCAATGCGAGGGCCAGTCCTACCGTCGTCCACATACGCTTCCTCAAGGCTGGGCAGATGCACACAGGTAGAATCAACAAAGACGCATACGCTCCATCTATGCTAGATTGTGCGTGGGACTGGTTACTGGCGGTTGACCCGCCTGGCCATGAGAAGTACCCTGAGTTAATTCGAAAGACATAGTTCTCCACTCTGCGGAGAAACGTCAGCTCATCCTTATTGAGCTGACCGTGCCGTATGAGTCGCCAATGGACGAAAGCCAAATGTATAAGCTCGAGAAATACAGTGACTTCGCAGCCGGTCTGAGGAGAGACGAAGCGTAAACAGTAAGAATCTTCGCCGTCGAAGTAGGCGCAAGAGGTCTCGTTTCCACTTCACTTTACAATGTGATTTAACAAAAAGGTTTACGAGGTAATGAACGCAAACGGACACTCAAACAACTGGGCGAGGTTGCTGAGAGGGCCTCTGGACACAACTGAACAACGTGGGCGATGGGCCTCGGTGAGCTGGTCCGGGTGTCTAGTGGAAAAGAGTTTCTTATCCCTTAATTCGTTGTGTCCGATTGTCAGCCTGTGTCCCTCTGGCACCTGCTAAAAAGTCCAACATGTGTCCAGTAAACCAATCGTAAGCTTGCCACTCGGTCGTTCAGGTATGCAGACTGCTTTAATTATGCTACCGCAACGACTTCTTATCTCACAGTACCTTTTGCAAATCACTAATTCGTCTTGTCCCTGTCCGAATAACATCCGGTAATACGTGCAGCATTGGAAACTAACACTGAGTCTCTGAACTCAGGTGGGCCCACTCTCTGAAAATGTCTAGGAGCTCGTGGGCCGAAACATTTGTCGACGAGAGGTTACTTCTACTGATGATTGGTAGACCCCTGCTGTATATGCTCCTCTGTGGAGTTTCTTCTCACTTATAATGCTCGCTTAGAGGATTTGATCATTTACACAGACTGTTTAGTGCCAAGAGGCAAAAAAAGTTCGTGGGGCTTCTTAGCAGAAGTTAATGGCCGACGTTTGGTGCAGGAGAGCCTAGCATATGAAACCACAACATCCAGCTTAAGAATGGAGGTGGAGGGGATCACTGCAGCTTTCCGCTGGCTAAAGAACACGACATATACACACACAAATCGTGATTGTAACTGACTCAGAAAGCAAGCTGAATTAGATCAGGACAGGCATGCTTTTGTGCAGAGTGACATACTTCGCTGCGGAGGACACAGGTGAGGAGTATTGTCTGGATTTTTTTTTCCACCGGGGCACGCCGGTATTTTGGGAAATGAACAGGCGGATAGAAAAGATGGCTCTGCACACCTTGGTGGAATACTGTTACATGATAGGGCAGACGTAGTTAGGGCCTTGTTGGTGAGCGTGTACAGTTCAAAGGAACAGATGGATCAGCACAGTCCGTTCAGACTGATGCAGGGGTAGTGACGAGAGGTTCCTACAAATGCTCGAGGTTCAAAGGAAGGGCAAGGCGGACGTTTAATCAGAATGCTACTGGCACCATAAGTATCGGAACTCTTCGCTGGCTGCTGAAGATAGGGAGTGAGCGCTTATGGGAATGCCCAGAGTGCGTTGATGTCAGATCTTGAATCAATCAAACATAAAGTGCAAAGTGTCATTATTTAGATGAGAAACCACGTTTAACTGTGAGTTTATTATGTGGTTGGGGGGGGGGGAGAGTTGGGGAGGGATTAAGTTACAAATTAAGCTGAAGCGGGAAAACGGGATATTGCGTGTTCATTTTAGTTCTTCTTTAGGCTAGCGAGTGAGTGAAGTTTAACCCCCACTAGAACCACACAAAGAGCGATAAACACCGGGTATACAAAGTGCCATCATTGGGAGGAAAATCAACCGGGTACAAGTCCCAGAAACCTCGTTCAACCGTTAGGTTATATTAGGGCTCCAGGCAGCAGCCAAGGTGGGGCTTTTAAAACGTTAGCCTATCTCTCTATCTACTTTTACCCCACCAGGACATCACACAAGCGACAAACACCCGGTGACACAAAGTGCCACCATGTGGATGGGGATCACCGTGGAGAGGTCACAGAAACCGCGTTCAGCCATTAGACCATATTTATGGCCGGGCTATATTGCGGCCCCTGGCAAGAGCCAGAGTAGGGCTACAAATAATGAAAAATTGCATCCCACAATTGGATGACAAGATGAATTGTCTTTAGCCTAGCCACGTATAGAAGATAAAATGTTAAGTGTAGCAACCACAAAAACTTTTTTTAAATAGTTTTTGCTAATAAGTTGAATGTATATTCTTTACGTATGCTTAAGCCAAGCAGTATACAAAAAGAAAAAAGGACGATTTCTCAATGTATTCTTTAAAAGTTTGTAAAATTTCAGCCTTCTCCAGTTCTACATTTAATATCATAGCATCCGACAGCAGAAAATATTGCTCCATCAATGTGTCTACCTATTGCCTCCCATGTGCATCATTAAAACAGAATGTAGTGTCTATGGTGTTTGGATGTTGTCAGCTACTGTGTACCTTTCACTCAATCTTGAATTCTGAAACATTTCCTGAAACTCACATTATTAACACGGCGGCTTCTCGGAAATTCTCCTAGAGGAATTCACAATAGGTGGGCCAATATGATCTTTACTTTTCTATTTATTTTACTATGTTGTTCCTTGGAAAATATTAATAATAACTTTTAGAGGTTTTTTGATGGGACTCTCATGACATCGAGTTCCGTTTTATTTTAGAAGTGCGTGGTAGTGCAATATATATTTTTCTCATTTGGACGATAATATGTGTTTGTTCTTCTTATTATAAATGACTAATTTGCGCCGATATGTTTGTGTGCCCCACTCTCTTTCAACAAATTCCACGAGGAAAATGAAGCCCAAGGGATTAAGACCAAATACAAGCACAAAGCTGCTGACTGTGTAGGTGGACGGAGGTCAATAAACAGCAAACTATAAGAAATGCTTGTCGAGATCAGATGAGTAGAGCTACAGAGTGCCCCCCCAAAAATTGTATAAGTATGTTTTCTCTTTACCGCTGATTCAGCCCAACCAGCTTTAGAAGAAAAACATTGTACAGTGTGCATTTAATCTGCGTGAGTTAACTCATCAGCAAGAAGAAAAAAGAAAAATCGTTTTTTTTTTTTTTTTTTTAAGAGTTAAAAATGTACATCCACTTCAAATAATCAGTCAGATTAGTAAAGGAAAGAAAAATCATATTTCAATGAGAGTTTAAAATTTGCATCTGTTCAGCAAAAACCCAAATGTAGAATAAGAAAATAGTTCTTTGACTCTTTAATCATTACATCTGCTTCCCCCAGTCCGCTCGAAGTAAGACTCCTGAGTGTGTTGGCTGACAGCCCATAGAATAAGAAACAAGTGTGCTGTGTTATTTCCAATACCCATGTTTTTGTCAAGTCACCCCAAGCACATTTCAGTTGGTTGTTTATTTTTTACGTCTTATTAGTCTTTGGTTGAGGCTGCAGCGTAAGTCCAGTTCGATCCCATAGCTGCTCCGCTCATCTGCCAGTGAAAATCACACAACATGCCTTCACTGTCCATTTTTGAAAAATAGAAACACTTGTGAGGCCCAGCAAAATCTATTAAATTTGGACAGACAAAATAATCGGTCACTAATAAATAATAAATGGTCACCTGCAATTGCATTGCGGTCAAAAACATGTGAAGGGCACAACAGCTCATAGTGTCGCACCAAGCGCTCAGCTCGGTAGCTGGGCAACAGAACCTCTAAACTTCCTGTCCAGAAATGTAGAATTTGCATCAGCGAAGCCTAAATTGGTACGAATAACTTTTCCGAACTTCAGCGGTCAACTGGTTGTCGGCTATTTTTGTCAAAAGTACCAATATTTAAATTTGTTTCTAGTAACCCACCTGTACAAGAAGAACAATGTTGAATTTTAAATATTGAAATCAGCTTCATCCTAGCTACACGCAGAAATGATCGATGAATGTATGAGTCAACCAGCTGAAGAATTCGAAGCTAGTTTGTTTACATGTTGAATGTATAATCTTTACCTTTACTTCATTGAGCCAATCACGTAAGGAAGAAGATTTGTCAGTGTATTTTCATAACATCTGTGAATTATTTCAACCCACCTCACTTCTACATTTGATATTACTATATCCAGTTACCGGAAATAACAACCCATCATTATGTCTACCGGTTGCCTCCCATGTCTACCATTTTAGCGGAAAGTGGTTAGCCCAGCGTTCGGATGTTGTCAGGTATTGCCCACGTTTTCTTGGAAATTCTGCTGGAGGAATTCCCAATAGGTGGGCACTTATGATCTTCACTTGTTTTAGTATTTTAATAAATTTTTCCTTGCAAAATAATAATAATGCCTAGAGGTTTTTTGAAGGGACCTCTAATGAGATTGAGCTCTATTGCATTTTAGGAGTGAGTGGTCCTGATTCATACATGCCTTTCATTTGGACAAGTTTTTTTTTTAATCCTTGGGTATTATAAATGACTACTTTGCGCGGATATGTCTGTGCGGATATGTCTGTGCGGATATGTCTGTGCGGATATGTATGTGCGGATATGTCTGTGCGGATATGTTTGTGCGGATATGTATGTGCGGATATATCTGTGCGGATATGTATGTGCGGATATGTTTGTGCCGATATGTTTGTGCGGATATGTATGTGCGGATATGTCTGTGCGGATATGTCTGTGCGGATATGTCTGTGCGGATATGTTTGTGCGGATATGTCTGTGCGGATATGTTTGTGCGGATATGTCTGTGCGGAAATGTCTGTGTGTCCCACTCTCTTCCAACTAATCCCACAACGAAAATAAACAAGAGGAAAATCAAAGGATAAAGATCAATTGCAGTCACACTGCTGCTGACATTGTAGGTAGACTGAGGACAATTAAAGCAGCAAACTAGAAGAAATGTTTGTAGAGATCGGATGAAGAGTGCCAGAGACCTGGCGGAAATAACTTTTTAAATATGTTTATTTTTTACAGCTTTACAGACCACCTAGCTTGAGTACAATAACAACATAGTTGACGCATGCGGTCAGAGGATGTACAGCAAGTTTGCAAGTATCTAAGGGATCTATATTTATAAATATCAATCATACATACATTATTTATACTATCCACCAACCATGGCCGCCCACTCTCATTGGCATGGCACATGCTGCTGGTGATCATAACGGGAGAAAAGGAATGCTAATTTAAATAACAAGGAACACAGAAATATATCTGAACAGGTTACAATGTAACGAAATATAGGCAGAAAAGGGGTTAAATGAACAAGCATACATTTCAGACCACCACACAGCGTACTAATCCATCACTGTGTGAAATGACAGAAATAGGTGATTAGAAAGCCATGGCCTAGCCAGCTATGCAGAACACACCGCCATGACATCTGACAGTGAGGGATGAAACATTCGACGAGTGCCCGTGAACTGTGAGATACGTTCATCCAGACGTGACCACCAAAGACAGGTGACAGAGAAGTGATGGAGAGGGTACGCCAGAAAGGCGGGAAAGCGGGGAAATAAAGTTAGCCCCGGGACCGCTTGAGAGGTTAGTTAGCCCCGGGACCGCTTGAGAGGACAGTTTAGCCCCGGAACCGCCATGAGAAGACAGTGAGGGCTAGACCGCTAGAGAAACCGGTTAGGAGAAAACTAGTGCTGTACTTCGTTAGAAGGTATATGTTAAACTTGGAGTTTAGCTAGAACAGTGAGTTAGCCACGGAACCGCTTGAT
>CAJHNH020003301.1:58061-69736 GCA_905116865.2 Candidula unifasciata | reverse complement strand
AAGGAACTCGTAGAGAGTCATACGAATAGCCTGTATCCAGATAATACAGTGTTCATATACTATTGAATTTATGAAGCCTCTATGACTGGAATATTGTAAATAAACAGCTCTTGTGTAATTGTTACATCACTGGCCTTGTTCTTGAGTACGATTGAAGAGAGATACGAACTATATTCATTCACTTGGCCGACTTAGGCACATCTATTTCTTGGGGGATGTATAGGCACGACTGTGCCACAACATGTCCTATTATTACCACAAACATCGTCTACAAGTACAGTAATACAATACACTACACCAATTATGATCTTATGGTGCGATCAGTCTCATTTTTATGAACGTACACATTGCGACGAAGATTAATTGATGATCAATGTCTCACTGTCAGCCTACCACTTCTGTCCAGTTCAGTCTCACCGGTAGTGGCTGGAACAATGACCAAAGACTCTAGCGAACTAGAGTGCCTCCTACGAGCTGCTCAAGCCCGATCTCGTAGATACTAGAGTGTCTCCTACGAGCTGCTCACGCCCGATCTAGTAGATACTAGAGTGCCTCCTACGAGCTGCTCACGCCCGATCTCGTAGATACTAGAGTGTCTCCTACGAGCTGCTCACGTCCGATCTCGTAGATACTAGAGTGTCTCCTACGAGCTGCTCACGCCCGATCTCGTAGATACACCCACGTGATGTGTAGTGACAGTCCTCTGCCGATTCTCCTTCTAAGACACCCCTGAACTGGGAGACTAAAGGTAGATGTACCACATGGTGACTAGAATCCAGATCTCCTATCATATTCGATGACTGATGTGGTCATTATCCCAACTTCGATGACTTGTGTGATCATTATCACACCTTTGATGACTGATGTGGTCATAATCACACCTTCGATGACTGATGTGGTCATTATCACATATTCGATGACTTGTGTGGTCATGATCACACCTTTCGTGACTGATGTGTTCATTATCACACATCAGATGACTGATGGGGTCATGATCACACCTTCCATGACTGATGTGGTCATTATCACACCTTCCATGACTGATGTGGTCATTATCACACCTTCCATGACTGATGTGGTCATTATCACACCTTCCATGACTGATGTGGTCATCATCACACATTCGATGACTGATCTGGTCATTTTCACACCTTCGATGACTGATATGGTCATTATCACAAATTCGATGACTGATGTGGTCATGATCACACCTTCCATGACTGATGTGGTCATCATCACATATTCGATGACTGATGTGTTCATTATCACAAATTCCATGACTGATGTGGTCATCATCACATATTCGATGACTGATGTGGTCATTATCTTAACTTCGATGACTGATGTGGTCATCATCACACCTTCGATGACTGATATGGTCATTATCACAAATTCGATGACTGATCTGGTCATTATTCCACCTTCCATGGCTGATGTGGTAATTATCACACCTTCGATGACCTATCTGGTCATTATCACACTGTAGCATTTACTTCCAAGGACTATACCTAGTACCGTTCAGGTATGTCAAACTCAAGCGTTGAGATCTTTCTTGAAAAAGAAACGTCCACTCGATACAGATTTCAGCGTAGTATATTTGGGCGGGCAGGCAGAGCGTCTAGCCACTACAACGCTTAGCCTCCCATTTGCTGGTGGCTTTGTGCCTGTGGGTAGTGTATAAGTAAGAAAAGGACCTTTTTCCACGTCTTTAGACGTATAGGGCAATCGGCACAAGATTGGTGATGTTGTCAGCATCAGGCCGGCCGCCTGTACTTCCCGGGACTGCACCCAGTACCCACTCAATAGAGCGAACTCACGACCTTTCTATCCGCTGCGAGCGTCTAGACGCTTCGCAATTCCAATTGGTACTGTATAGTCGTACAGTTAGCTCTCTAATATTGTGCATATACTTCTTAATAAGTGAATCAGTCTTTTCTAACAAATCGCACATTTAGAATGTTAACACTGTTCACGAACTTCGTCGTCAATGGTTGCAATACCGTAAATACAGTATTTATCTATACAGCTGCTGTACAATATTTATGTGTTGGTAGATTCTCCCATCGAACAATAAAGGCTTGGCCACATATTCAACTCTATCGGTAGCAGACAGTTGTTACTTGCTAACTCTGAGCTGATGCACTTGAGATCAACATTGAGTTTCATTTATTCATTCACTGTCCTGTTGTACCATTGAAGGGCTCGAAGTTTATATCTCCACTCCATTCCTGTGAATTCAATTTAAAATCCTAGACCAGCATCTTTGGCCTCTCTCATGAAAGTTCCTTATATGTTTCTTTAGGAAGTCCTCGTTTCCTAAGTCCCTCTTTTCCCTGTGTAGTACCTGTTTGGTGATTTTTTGTTCGCATTTTCTCAGTATCTATCCACTATAGAACCACCTTTTCTATCATATAACTGTTGATACCAATGGTTACATAGACATTTCTCTTATTTCTTCACTCCTCTTGGATTCAACCCTATTTTCCTCAGATATTTATATTCAAGTGTTTTTAACTTTTGTTCCATGGCTTTAATGGCTCGCCAACTTTCACTGGTGTATGCTAAACTCAAATAACATTAGAATTTTAAAATATGGAACAGAAAAGAAAACAAAAAATGAACATATAAGCAAAATTAGGTGATGTAAGCCGATGCCACACATAAAATAATCAATAAACTCATAGAGGATTACTGAAAATTAAGGCCTATAGGAATTACACCTCAGTAATAACCAAGAAGTATAACTCCAGAGACTAAAGAATGAAAGTATCAGATCTATTTATTCACCTATTTATTTTGTTTTTTTTCTTTTTTTTTTGGATAGTGACGGAATCATCATCATCAGGTGCCTTGCCGACTGGCGTGGGCAAACATGCCTCTCCATAATCTGCCATCTCCTACATCATGTATCAGTTTGTGTGCCGACACACCTCTATGTCATGCAACAAAACTGTCAAGCATCTTCTCTCGTTGTCTTCCTCTATCCCTCTTTCCATAGATCTTTCCAGTGGTCACATCATGTTCTATTTTCCCTTTTCTCATAACACGGGAATGAGAGTGAAGGAAGGAATGATTGCAGAATGGATGGAGCTGAGCGTCTGAAAAGAAACGTAGTAAACACAAATATTGACAATAGTCCTGAAATCCCATGCTATCATTGAGGAAGACTTTTCTTGACACGGGCGGGTCTTGCTAGTCACACTCGCCATCGCCATGGGCTGTGAGTCTCATGTCTCCTTATAGTGCAACATAACACTATCGTCTGGAAAGACGGAAAGGTGCGAATCATCTTCAGTCATCAATTTTACGTAGGTTAGCCTTGGATAATGTCTAAGTCAAAGACTGGTATTACTGTGTTGGTATAAATATGTTGTTTATAACCTGTTTCTTTGCGCTAATACTGGGGGGGGGGGGGGGGGGGGGGGGGGGGGGGGTTGGATGGCAATCGGATGTTTTAATAACAGTTTCAGTAAATAATTTTAAAAAAAAACAGAAAAAGAAGTGAGAAACTGGTGTTTTTTTTTTTTTTTTTTTTTGGATACAAGGCCTGACAATTAAGTAATGAGACTAATTTCATAAAAATTAAAATAATCAACAGTTGAAGATTTAACCTGTATTTTATTCAAAGGAAGCCCCTTGTGTATTGATACAGTAAGTGGCCCGATGTAACAAACACTGGAACGACCTCTGCAGTTCTTCTGTTGCTATGGCCTTCAAAGTGATGTTACGGCCCTTTGGATGTTAGCAATATCGTCAAAGAAGCGTCCGTTCAATTGTAACTTAAATTTCGGGAATAGAAAATAATCACAGGGAGACAAATCTGGGGAACAAGGTGAATGGTTGAGAACACACACTTGTTTTGGGGCCAAACATTCCTGTTTTAAGGATGTCTCGTGGGTACTCAACGCGCTGATGTTTTTGGTCATCAGACAACGAATGTGGTACAAACCTGCAAGCACCTTTTTCTTGCCAACATCTTGAACTAAAATTTCACAAATAGTCTCTCTATTAACACCAGATTCATCTGCCATCATCCTGACAGTAATCGTAATTGTAGAAACCAAACAAAAATGTCAAATTTGGTACTCTTTCAGCTGCTCGAAGGCCTGCTTTATTGAGGACAGTTTTATTTGCTATCTGATTCAGTTTGATTCGTTGTGGCGATCATTTTCGCCTAAGTTCGGGTATTTGCTGCTGCATCATGTCTGCTCGATCAGGCTTGGCTAGTGTAGTCCGGTTGGTTGGGGAGTGGGAGGGGTAGCCCTGAGAGGGGATACTGACAGAAAAACAACGGTCTTTTTTTATCCGTTCTATGACTTTTGCTTTATGTTCATCATTACAAACAGAAATTGGGCGTCCAGGTCTTGTTGCATTAGTAATCATTTTACACCACTTTTTAATCGTGAGCACTACCTGAGAATCTGTGCACAAGATAAATAAATAACCCCATACAATTGTCGCATCAATTCAACTGTCTAAATGGCGCTTTTTCTGAGTTTTAAACAGAATTGAATGTTAGCTTTTTGCACCATGATGATTTTGTAACAATGAACATCTAAATATGTCAATAAAATGGCGGCTTGTTTGTCGTCTGCTTATCAATGCATAGTTGCCAGATCATAAATGAAGGTTGCAGCTTTGGATTACATGCCTTGCTTCATAGATGGCACATTTGTCTTGGCCGTAATAAAATCAGTCTCATTACTTAACTGGCAGACCTTGTATTATTACAATCTACGACGCTGCATACTGAGTATTGCCAGACATGCTCAGTTTTTCGATGCAACAGCCACTCCAAGAGACCGGTACTGATTTTCCAATGAGATGTTAATTAAACTATCTACCATCTTGACCTCGCAAACAGTACCGACATGTTACAGCAAGTTTCACTCCCAGATTATGTTATGGCGAATCATGAACGCAAAATCCAGCAATTCGCGATTTAATTAATTCGGACGTCACAAAAATCATTTCCTTTCATGACTTTGTACTCATCTTGATTTTGATCGATAAAGTCCACAGTTGACTCTTTGCCTTGTCGCAGTGCTAATCAAATCAACATTGTCTTTTTTCTGTTTTTTCTTTGTCTCCAATTAAATGTGTCGTTTTGGCCTTAGCGCTATACTTTCATGTTTTTCACTATTCATAATTTACGGCAAAAATAATTTGGTTATTTTTTATGGATTCGTTGTAGTCATTAAATTCTCGCTCCTGTTGTTGTTCTGGTCGTCGTTGTTGCTGCTATTGATGTTGTAGCTGTTGCTGTTTCTGTTCTTGTTGCTATTATTGTTGTTACAGCTGCTTCTGGTGGTTTTCTTCTTCTTCTTCTTCTTCTTCTTCTTCTTCTTCTTCTTCTTCTTCTTCTTCTTCTTCTTCTTCTTCTTCTTCTTCTTCTTCTTCTTCTTCTTCTTCTTCTTCTTCTTCTTCTTCTTCTTCTTCTTCTTCTTCTTCTTCTTCTTCTTCTTCTTCTCTTCTTCTTCTTCTTCTTCTTCTTCTTCTTCTTCTTCTTCTTCTTCTTCTTCTTCTTCTTCTTCTTCTTCTTCTTCTTCTTCTTCTTCTTCTTCTTCTTCTTCTTCTTCTTCTTCTTCTTCTTCTTCTTCTTCTTCTTCTTCTTCTTCTTCTTCTTCTTCTTCTTCTTCTTCTTCGTCTGTTTCTTTTTGTTCTTCCTCTTTTTCTTCTGTTTCTACTTCTTTTTTATTTTCTTCTTCTTTTTTCTTCATCTCCTCCTCCACCTTCTTTTACTCCTCCTTCTTCTTCTTCTTCTTTTTCTTCTTCTTCTCCTTCTTCTTCTTCTTCTTCCTCTTCTTCTTCTCTTCTTCTTCTTCTTCTTCTTCTTCTTCTTCTTCTTCTTCTTCTTCTTCTTCTTCTTCTTCTTCTTCTTCTTCTTCTTGACCTCACCCTTCCCTTCTACTTCAAAGCATCCTTCTCCTTTTTATCTCTTTATGAAGCTTTGATCCTCATTCAACTGACAAAACCCTTTGCTAATGGTTTGCTATCTTTTGTTTCTCTTTATCTAACATTTTCCTACCGATGAAGAGTAGCCAATTCCATCAACCACCTCTTAACCTTTTCCAGACGTATACGTTACGTTACAACGCTACTATTATCTGTTTATCCTATAAATCCCTACCACACATTGAAGCCTCTACGGTCTACTTCAAGAAAAGCTTACGGACAGTATATCTCCTTTCCCTTCTTGAGCGGATATTGATTTCGTCATGGAGCCACACAATTATACAAGCTGGCCGTCTCGACCACCGAACCGCCTGCTCTGTGTGCTCCAAGACTGTGGTTAATACAATTAATTATTAGTTCTTCTGACGTGGTTGACCTCAGTATTGAACAAGGTGGTGGCATAGACTAGGGTACTATAATTAGACTAGTGTGGTGTCATAGATTAGGTTAATTATATTGTGATTACAAAGATTACGATTTTGTTTATATGATTTAATAGACTGTGTTAATAATAATGTTATTCAACAGGCTAAAATGATAATACTGTGATTCTGTAGGTTACGATAATAATGATGTGGTTTTATAGATCGAGCTTTATTGATGGGAAATAATATGATTACCATAATGTTGATCTGATTTTCACTGATTACGATTTTATGATATCTTAAATGGAACGAGCATCTATCAGTACGTGAGTTGATAGATTATTGTAATCATAATTGTGTGATGTCGTAGATTAGAAGTCATAAAAGTAATGTTAGTATGATATGAGTTCATAGATTACGAGAATCATAATATGATTTCATTAGACTGTTATATTTATGGTGTGATGTCATACATCATAATAATCAAGACGTCATTTAATTGATTACGATAATCATGATGCAATATCATACATTACAATAATCATGACGTCATTTCATTGATTATACTAATTATGATGTGATATCATATATTATAATGATCATGGGGTCATTTACTAGATTATGATAATTATAATATGTTGTCATACATTATAATAATTATGGCGTCATTTCATAGATTATGATAACTATAATGCGATTACGACAATTAAGATTGCGGTAAATAGATTATACACTGGTCTTGATAATAATTATATGAACTTGATTACGAATAGAAATAAAGTAACGGTAATCACTTCAGAAGGGCAAGCCAACTGATTAGAGCGTTGCACATAGCATGAACAAATGCACCGTACCATAAACTGAACAACCCTGTCGGGGAAAAGAAACCATGACTGTAAGTAAAGAAAGGATCCTATTCCACGTCCTCACGTGTTTGGGTTGATAATGCTAGAATCATATTGTATAGACCAGTCAGCGAACGGTGGGCAATGGGATGAACATTACGCTGGCCGTCTTTACTTCCCATGACAGTACCCGTTTAAGGCTGGGTGGACCTGGGAGGCACGGTCATTATTAAAAAAAACAAGTCCGAGTCTATTTGAATCCGCAGCGATGCATTTCAATACAGGGGTGGCAATCCTGAAATTGTCATTATGTCAGTATCGTGAGGTAACCTGCTTAACACTCTTGACATCCCTAGCAACAACACTGACAGGCTACATGGTAATGTCATGGCTACTGTATTTATTGTGTTTTTGAATCACCTTTTTTGAGTTTTTATTTTATTTTGAAACTCTGCTGTAATAACTATTTAAGACTAGGTCTAACCGGAAGCCCATTTACATTTTCACATTCATACCTGATTGCGATTTAAAGCTTTGATTGTGGGTTGCTTGTTAGCCACTATTGATTCTGTCATACCATTTACTTAGTTAATTCCAGGCAAATTTGACTAAAAAGCTTAACAAAATGGGGAAGCAGAAAAAAGTGCACAAAACAACACACAAATTTATGTTTTCTGGTTCCCCATTTTGTTAAGCTTTTTAGTCAAATTTCCCTGGAATTTCTTGTATTAGCTTGACTGCAGTCACCCCCATATTTTCACTATATACTTAGTTGTGTATCCTTTTTATGACGATGCAGAAGGAACCCCATCATTTGTGGCTGCTGTGGCTATTCTATGCAATTTGTTTTACGTTTGGTAGTTTGCCATTGCTTTCTAACCGGCCAGCTCTCGGTACCACTGTCGAAACCAACGCAAGACTAACCGTCCTCAGCTGGGATCGAACCCGGCACCCCGGTTTTACGAAGCTCGTTCGCATCGCCTAAATAGAGCCGACTCATACCATATAACAAGTTTTAAAACGTAGTAAAGGACCCTCTTCCTCGCCTTTAGGCGTATAGGGCAAATAGGGCTAGACCTACATTTTTATAGACCAAGATAGGGGTTGTGGTCAGCATCTCGCCGGCTGCCTTTACTTCCCGGGACTGCACCCGGTACCTACTCAAGGCTGGGTCGACTTGGGAGCCAAGGTCATACCATATAGTTCCCTTTATTTTGCGCAATAAGTGGCGCAATAGCCACTTAATGAACTTATGTGTGTTGGTGTAATCACACTCGACGTTTCTTGTGTATGTAGCTTTTATCACTCTGTTATCTGCCATCCTCTCTGAATGTCCTGACGATTGCCTACGGTTACTTCTTGAATTTGTAAATAATTCAAGGTTTCGCAACTTCCAAACGCGGACACACAATTCGTAGTTGTTGAAACTTTCGATCCATGATGAAGGTCCAGAAATTAATATTTGTCTTTAAAGTTGACATAATGGATTTATTTTGTCTACCACACAAATCTTTCATGATCCTTATAGGTTCGATACTTTACAGTGTTGTTGTTGTTAGCGTTATTCCTTACGTCCTTTTTAGGACGTAATTTTTTGTTATTTGAAGCCCCACTCTGGCTTTTGCCAGGGGCCGCAATATAGGCAGGCCATAAATATGGCCAATTGTCTGAACGCGGTTTCTGGGACCTCTCCACGGTGATCCTCATCCACATGGTGGCACTTTGTGTCATCGGGTGTTTATCGCTTGTGCGATGTCCTAGTGGGGTAGAAAGTCAGTCAGTCAGTTGTTGTTTTTGTTGTTGTTATCGATCCAGCGGCGCATGAGCTTTCGCCCTTTGGCCCAATGCCATGTAGTGGAATTTGCATGTTTTCACAAGCTGTTCTTTTTCTCCGTACAAGGTGTTCCACTTGTCTGGTCTCGAAGGGAGTAGCGTTCTTCTTGTCTCACTGAAGGGTACTCAAAGAGATGGTGTTCAACAGTTTCGTAGGGGTAGTTACATAGCTGGCACTCTGGGGAGTGTTGTGGCTGTATTCTGTTTAGATATCAATTGAGTGGAGTATGTTGCGTTCTAAGTCTGAAGATGGTGGCCTGGTCCCTTCTTGTTAGATGGTTAATGTTGTCATTAGGATCAGGGCCGGCCATATGTCTATAAACCTCTCTTCCAGTGTCTCCCATGGCCCATCTGTTCAACCAAGTCTCTTTGTTTATAGCTCTTATAAGTGTTTTTGCTGTCTGGAGGGTTGTCGCTGTAGGTGGTTCTTCTTGTGTTGCTCCTTTCTTTGCCAATCTGTCAGCTCTGTCATTACCTGGTGTGCCGGAGTGACCTGGAATCCACTGCATCACTATTCTGATGTTGTATGGGGTAATAAGCTGATCAGCATCCATGATTATCTTGTCTATGTCAGTTCTGCAGCGTTCACTGCCCTCCAGAGCTTGAAGGGCAGACATTGAATCTGTGAAGATGGCAATATTTTGGACCTTTGAAGGGTAAACATCAATTAGTCTTTAGGTGGTATACTGCTGTTTCCAGTGCAATTATTTCAGCTTCATAATTTGAACAGAATTCCCCGCATGCATCAAAAATCTCTTCAACAGATCCATCGGGATAACCCATGTAGATTCCGTAACCTGCTTTAATGGTAGCTTTAAATGCTGATCCATCAGTATAGACATGTATCCATTTTGGGGGGTAAGAATCAACGGTCTTTAGTGATGAGTTCATAAGAGCGATTGGGTCGGACTGTTTGGTTTCCTCGCCTACCAATTTAATTCGGACTTCTGGAGCTTTAAAGCGAGCATGTGGTGGTAGGTTTCTTGCAACATTCTGAATTCCGTGACGTCTTTCTGGGAGGTGGTATCTGTCCTGAATTTCATTAACACAGTGTAAAACCGATTTGTGCTTTATTCTTTGTTTGTATTCCCAGTTTTCTACAAGATGTCTTTTAGGATGGTTACGATTTTTTTCTAACGCATCTTTCATAAATTTCTTAAGTGGCTTTTTCTCTCCGCAACCCGAGGGGTTCCACATTTGTATGGATTTCACATGCAGCAGTTGGTGTAGATTGCATAGCTCCGCAGATTAATCGGAGGGCATTATTTTGTACTCTGTCAAGAGTCTCTAGGTTAGTTTTGGAGCAAGTTGTAGGCAATGAGTTGTTGTACTCTATCACAGAGCGAACATATCCTAGATATAAGCCCCTCAGAGTTTCCTTGTCTGATCCCCATGATGTACCTGCAAGTCTCTTTAATAACTGTAACCGCCTCAATGCCTTATTCCTGACGTTTTCAATATGGTTTTTGAGGCTGAGCTGCCGGTCAAGTTTGACTCCAAGGTATGTGGGATGCTCTTCTTTCATCACTTGGTGTTTGTCTAACCTCAGGGTAATATTCTTCCTTGCTACTTGGTGTCTTTTGGTAAAGATTGTGTAGACCGTCTTTACACAGTTAACCTTGAGTTTCCATCTTTGGCAGTACTCATGCAGTCTTCTTAGGTCTCCATTCAGTCTTTGGGCTCCACTTTCCATATTTTCATGACTCTGCCATATTGTTAGGTCATCAGCGTACAAGGCTTTTTCGGCCTTGATTTGTTCTGGCAGGTCATTGATAAAGATTAGGATCAGTGTACAGCTCAATGATGAGCCTTGTGGCAAGCCCTCCTCCAAGACTTCTTTAGAAGAGATTGCGTTGTGCATCTTAGTCTATATTGTTCTATCTATCAGAAAGTATTTCACCCAGTTATACAATCTGCCATGTATTCCTATGCTCATCATCTTTATCAGGAGACCTTTTCTCCATACTCTGTCATAGGCCTGCTGGAGGTCGACAAAGACGGCCACTGTGTGTTTCTTAATCTGGAAGCCATCATGTATTCTTTGTGTCAGTCTGAACAGCTGGTCTTCTGTACAGTTGTTGGTTCTTATGCCTGCCTGTTCATGGCATAGAACAATAGAACTCTCTAGGAACCAATATAAACGCCTGTTTATCATTCTTTCTGCAACTTTGCCCAAGCATAATGTTAAGGATATCGGGCGGTAGCTTTTGGGGTCATCTGGAGGCTTTTTGGTTTTATGAATGGGGACGATATATTCATTCCTCCATGCCTTTGGAAGTTTGCTTGACCTCTAAGTTTTATTATTAAGCCTGAGAACTACTTCTCTCCCAGACCGGCCAAGATGTAGCAGCATTTCATTGTGGATCTTATCTGGGCCTGGGGATTTTCTAGGTTTTAACTTCTTCAGGGCTTGCTCTCATCCATGCTGAATTCATTTTCAAAAAGGGAGTCGCTAGTAGTATAAGGCGGTAATAGAGATATTATTTCAGAAATCGATCTCTCTTTATCCTTAGTAAAAGATGGCGGCCAAAAGTGATTGGTCTGTTCGTGTGGCTGTTCTTAATCCTTAGTAAATATCGATCGGGACAGCCACCCTCTTTATCCTTAGTAAATATCGATCGGGTGGCTGATGACAGCACACGTGACGGGTTTCAAGGGAAAGACATATGGTGCATAA
>CAJHNH020003301.1:30000-47951 GCA_905116865.2 Candidula unifasciata | reverse complement strand
TCTTCTTCTTCTTCTTCTCTTCTTCTTCCTCTTCTTCTTCTTCTTTTTCTTCTTCTCTTCTTCTTTTCTTCTTCTTCTTCTTCTTCTTTTTCTTCTTTCTTCTTCTTCTTCTTCTTCTTCTTCTTCTTCTTCTTTTTTTCTTCTTTTTTCTTTTTTCTTCTTTTTTCTCTTCTTCTTTTTTTTTCTTCTTTTTCTTCTTCTTCTTTTTCTTCTTCTTCTTCTTCTTCTTTTTTTCTTCTTCTTCTTCTTCTTCTTCTTCTTCTTCTTCTTCTTCTTCTTCTTCTTCTTCTTCTTCTTCTTCTTCTTCTCTTCTTCTTCTTCTTCTTCTCTTTTCTTCTTCTTTTTCTTCTTCTTCTTCTTCTTCTTCTTCTTCTTCTTTTTCTTCTTCTTCTTCTTCTTTTCTTCTTCTTCTTCTTCTTCTTCTTCTTCTTTTTTCTTCTTTCTTCTTCTTTCTTCTTCTTCTTCTTCTTCTTTTTTCTTCTTCTTCTTCTTCCTTCTTTTTTTTCTAGCTCTTTTTGGGTGGCATAGATGATAGATTTCTTTATCTTTTTGCAGGTTTTAGCTACACCATTTATCTCTGTCTTTCTTGGTCTTCATCTCGCCTTTCTCCCAGATGATTTTCTAAGAAAAAAAAATGCATACGCAGTATGGTCTGGCTGCATTCATACTAGATAGCCTAAAGATTTCTTTCTTTGTCTGTTAGTAATGCAGACATGATCTTATTCCATTTTTCTTTTGCTAGTGTTGTTAGTGATTTTACGGAGACAGCTCATTTCACATGTAGTTCTTTTCTGTTCTAGTGCCTTTATCATTGTCCATGTTTGGCACTCATAACTTAAGAGTAGGGATAAAGATGCTAATAATCATTCCCTGTTTTGCTGGAAGGGAGACTTTTTTTTTTTTTACATCTGGTGCGATAACATGACATTTTTCAGCTGTTTAACATCTGAAGGAATTAGAAAATCTGATGGACGTGGCTGGGGAAATAATTCTGTTTCCCATCTTTGAGTTGTTATATCCGCAGATTGCAGTCGTGGAAGAAGGAAAAAAAAAAAACCTAACCTACCATAGAACATAATAAAGTAGAATATTTTGGCGGTCCGTTTGGACTTTTCCGTGGCTCAACAATTGACCGAGGCCCAACAATGGACCGAGGCCTAACAATAGACCGTCGCCCAACAATTTTCCCATCTCGAATTGTTTACAGAAATTCTACACTTGGCTGTCAGCAATCAACGTAATTTGTGTTTGTTTATGAGATAATGACTGCAAGAAGATTGTAGAAGTGTTTCTGGACTGCATCAGGACTTTGTTTTTCTGATTGCCTTCCTGTTGGTGTAAGTTCATTGTCAATGTAGTCGGACCGCATCAGACACATAACTATGGTCAAAGAAACAACAACGCTATGTGGGCTGTGATTGGAATTCATTACAAATGTCCACGTGCCAAGGACGCATATGATGCCCAAGCCCTGTTTACAGGTGTACACACATGTCAGGGTGGATAGCTGGGTCCGATATATCAGTACGCAGATCTAGATTACCAAGTTAATTAAAATAAGGTGCTGATGTCGGATGCATCAAGCCGGGAGGCACACCACAAAAATCAGTATGCCACCCTCAAAAGCTACATGGAAATGATTTGACTGAGAAAGTATAAAGGTGTGTCTCTCTCTCTCTCTCTCTCTCTCTCTCTCTCTCTCTGTGTCTGTGTGTGTGTGTGTGTAAGTGCGTGTGTGTGTGTCTGTGTGTGTGTGTGTCTCTCTCTCTATCTCTCTGTGTGTGTCTCTCTCTGTGTGTGTGTGAGTGTGTGTGTGAGTGTGTGTGTGAGTGTGTGAAGGCTTTTTTTTCTGGTGGTCAATACTTTTTGCTAGGCATATTTGTTTCAAAGATATTATTATTATACATTTTTCGGTCAGTATCGGCACCTTTTTAGACAATCTGGAATGAGTGCCAACAGCTTATTCACAATGTGCGTTATATTGTGTTTAAATTAATAAGTAAGAAAAGGTTCAACTCCTGATCAAAACGTCCTGTGTTTAAATCCACACAGAGCAGATTTTGCAACAACAATTGACATTGACTCCCCAAGACGACCTAGCCCAGTATGGGTAAACTGTTAAATTGGAAGTAAATGGGGCCAGTGTGATCTTGGTCACTTCTCCCATCTATAAAAACATAAATCTGGTTCATGGTTTATACAACTGATCATGGTACAAAGTAACCCACATGTGCTACGTTCTACTTCTAACTGAAGCCTGCGAACTAAGAATCTCAGCGCAGTGCACGAACACCGGTGAGGTCCTGAAATAATTGGGGGTAGATTTTTGACTCTAAATTGTGCACGGGCAGCGTCGTTATACAGCAAGTGAAATGGTTTGCCCACTTAGAGAGAATGCCTTGTGACAGCATACCATACAAAGCATACATGGAAAGAGAAGAAGGTCGTAGAGCAAGAGGTAGACCAAGAACAATGGAATGATAACATCAGAGAAGCTCTACAACAGCACGATGTGCCTATGGTCGAGGCGGCCAGAAGAGCCTTATTTCTCCCTAGACACCCACAGCGGTAAAAGAGGAAGTGAAGAAGAAGAAGAAGCGTCATTAGGCTACTATTTTCGATTTCCAACTGCCAATTGATTTTTTACGTGCGCAACAATACATTCGGGCCTCCGATCTTTCTATCCAAAGACCAGGGGAAATGTCTAGAAGTCCACGTAAAATAATCCCAGTCTTCAACGGGGCCTGAACCCGGGACCTCCAGATGGACAGCCGCTCCCCCCCCCCCCCCTTTCCACCCCGTCCCCAAAATGAATTTAGCATTGTATAGTATACCCAATTCATCTACGGCGTTGAGGGTCATTTAATTATTTTTCTTTTAGGCTAAGAACCGAAAGTAAACATTACACTGTAAAGAAGCAATACTCACATACACACTATTTACACTAATTGGTTAAGTGAAAACAATGTGTGTTAGTTGCGTATCCTTTACAGGACGTTGCAAAACTAACCCCATCCTTTTATTTGTTGTTGTTGTTCTTGTAGCTAACGTGGTTTTTCTAGGGAAATTTACAGGATGTTGCAAATTTTACGTTCAGTAGTTTGCCTATGCTTTGCACGGTCGGCTCTCGGTACCACTTTCGAAACCAAGGCAAGAAAAACCGTCCGCAGCTAGGATCAAACCCGGCACCCCGGCATTACGTAGCGCGATCGCAACGCCTAAGCCATAGGCACCGACTGTGAAACACCAAATGGCTTTTCGTGTTACTATCGTAATGGACCGCATAAATTACCTCACCAACACGCACAGTTGTAAACTAGCATTTCGCTGGTCATCTCTGTAGTAGGGGGCTGCGTGGTCTTGAGGCATGGTGTCCGCCCTGAGTACTAAAGGTTTCCTGGTAAATTGCCCGGTAAGGGCTAGGATATTTTCACGTGGACTTGGACTTTTAGTAATTCCCCCGGGTCTCTGGGTAGTGAGATCGGACGCCCGTGTGCATTGTGGCGCACGCAAAAAATCCCTTTGCAGTTGAAAATCGAAAAGAGTAGCCTAACGGCGCTGCCCGGGCAAAATTTGGAGTTACAAATCTACCCAAATTATTTCAATATTCTTGCCGGTGCTACGGAGCCCGTGCACGATGCTGAGCTACTTCGTATTCAGACTTGAGTTAAAAGTAGAACGGAGCACTTATAGGTTACAATCCGTGTGCCATGGTGTGGATCTGTTGATCAAACCTCCGATTCTATAAAGTTGGATAGCTCTCCTGTGAAGGAAAACCGGTATAAACGACTGCTTTGCATTCAGTCTGTCTTTATGTAGATTTGTGCGTGAGTGTTGTCCGTAAAATACAGGGATATATGTGAGCCATTCCTCTGGCATTTGAATTCTGTGAATTTCATAACTCCCAAATGATTCAGTAGGGACATTATCAATAGGACATTCAGCATTATTGTGGACACCTCTGCATTCAATTGACACATTTGTAAATAGAATTTTTGATTTGCCTGGAAATCATGATGTTTTTTATTTTATTTATATGCCATATCTTGTTGATTTTATAGTTGTGAATATACTGTTTGTAGGTAGAATTAGCGACCATTAGGCACCACTACCACGTTAGAGCTAGAGGGGTCCTTATACTCCTCCTGCTCTTCCTTTTTCACCTCCTCTTCTTTCTCTTATCTTCCTTTTCTTCTTCTTCTTCTTCTTCTTCTTCTTCTTCTTCTTCTTCTTCTTCTTCTTCTTCTTCTTCTTCTTCTTCTTCTTCTTCTTCTTCTTCTTCTTTCTTCAAATCCAGGCTGTAGAAGTCTTTTCTATGGAAAAGAGTGAGTTCCACGATTATCTCCCTAAACAAATTAGGTCAAGTTCCATTCAAAATTTTTTAGACTCGTCTACTGTCCGTGGGATTACGGGTTGTTTTCTTTCTGGCTTGTCTTGCATTTACGTTTTTTCTTCCGAGAAAGAGAATACCTGCGACACATGTTGCAGCAATCTCTAAGGGGTTTGTGTGTTAGACCCAGTTTCTAAATGTTGTTTGTAGTGTTAAAAGCGCTAGCGTGCTTAAATATGCAACATGCGATGTCACCGGCATTGCTGAACACCCCTGTAGTAGTGCGCATTGGTCGGGCGATTGAAGGTCGGCCAATCAGATCTGAGCTAGTTCGTATATGGGCGGTCGTTGGGGAGATTATAGTGGACCTGACCTAGAAAATAACGAACTAATGTTTTTTTCCACAGGGTTACAAACTAGGCACGAGGCGTGTCTTTCACTTAGTTTTGCCAAACACCCATCTTTCACGCAGCAATTCGTTTTTAGTTATAAAGGATGTTTCATTCTCAGAGCATTGAAAATTGTCTGGATATTTCGTCTGGGTTTTGGGGTCCCATTGTGGGATCAAATACAGAATAGCCCCACTGCCCCCCAAACAAGTCTGTCGTAAGAGTCGACTAATTAGGGGTTTTTCCGTCAAAGTCGGAGTGCATCCGCCTGAGAGGGGAGATAAAAATTGTGTGCATACACACAATAAGAAGAAACTGCACAGGGGAGCATGTATAGCAGGGGTCTACCAATCATCAGTAGAAGTAATCTCTCGTCGACAAATGTTTCGGCCCACGAGCTCCTTGACATTTTCAGAGACTGGGCCCACCTGAGTTCATGAAGCTCAGGGTTGGTTTCCCCTGCTGCACGAAATTACCGGATGTTGTTTGAAAAGGGAGAAGACGAATTGGTGATTTTGCAGAAGGTACTATGAGATAAGAAGTCGTCGCGGTAGCATAATTAAAGCAGTCTGCATACCTGAACGACCGAGCGGCAAGCTTACGATTGGTATACTAGACACATGTTGGACTTTGTTGGTAGGTGGCAGAGGAACACTGGCAGACAATTCGGACACAATGGACTTTCAAGGGATGAGAAATTCTTTTCCGCTAGACACCCGGACCAGCTCACCGAGGCCAGTCCCCTACGTTGTTTCGTTGTGTCCATAGCCAGCTCGATGCCCTCTCAGCAACCTCGCCCAGCTGTTTAAGTGTCCGTTTGCGTTCATTACCGCGCAATCCTAGTTCTTTAACCACATTCTAGAGTGAAGTGGAAACGAGACCTCTCGCTCCCACTTCGACCGCAAAGACTCGTACTGTGTACGCTTCGTCTCTCCTCAGATCGGCTACTAAGTCATAGTACTTCACGAGCTTGTACATATGGCTTTCGTCCATTCGCGACTCATACGGGACGGTCAGCTCAATAAGGATGAGCTGCCGTTTCTCCACAGAGTGCAGAATTTATGTCAGGTCGCAGGCTGGTCTTCCGAATTGACTCAGGGTACCTTTCATGGCCAGGTAGATCAACCGCCAGTAACCAGTCCCTCGCAGAGTCTAGCATAGATGGAGCGAATGCGCCTTTGTTGATTTTACCTTTTTGAATCTGCCCAGCCTTGAGGAAACGTATGTGGACGACGGTAGGACTGGTCCTCGAATTGGCCCGCATCCTAGCCTGGTCCACAACAGCTGCCAACTCTTTTAGCACCTTGTTGTGGCGCCAGGTGTATCGGCCTTGACCTAGGGCGTTTCTGCATGCGGACATAAAGTGTTCTAACGTCTGCTTCGCTCTGCACAGTGGGCAAGTCGGGTCGTTAGTCGCAGACCACTTCACCATGTTGACACCGGACGGTAATACATCGTACGCAGAACGAACGATAAAGCTCAGTCGCAGCGGGGTCATTCGCCAGATCTCAGCCCATGTGAGTACTCTTGGCAATGCGCTCTCCAGGCTGACACAATGGCCCTGCTGCGACTGCTGGGCTGCTTTCTGGACCCGAACCTCGTTTTCGTTGTCCCTCACTTGCTGTTTCACCATGTCTCGGCGTTCTTTGGACCTAGGCCTATCCAGTCGGTTTGAGTGTAACCAATTATTTCCTTCAATTTTAGTGCATTGTGAGCAGATTCGATCGCATCGAGGACTCTCCAGTTCTGACCAGTCTTCAGTAGCGGGCTGGACAGCGATGACATTTGGGTCTGAAGACTCGCGCAAGAGCATGGCGAGTCTTACTTTGCTGACTTTAAACTCGTCGGTTATCGATTTGAACGGGAGTACCAGCTTTGCCTGCTTACAATACAGAGCCACTTCGGTCAGACAAGGTGGTGCACCAATCCACTTTCTCAAGGCTTTGTTGATCTTTTTCTCCATCGTCTCCACTGCAGTCATCGTCACTTCGTGGACTAACAGCGGCCAGAGGAGCTTTGGGATCAACATGAACTGGAAACACCAAACCTTGAACTTCCCGATCAGCCTGCTACGCTCGACCGCGAGCAGGCCTGTAGCCAGTGACTCGCGTATTCGCCGGACCTCCGCTCTATCAGATAACTTTGAATCGTAAACGCGACCGAGGCTCTTCACCGGTTCCTCCAGAACCGTTGGGATCTATTTCCTTGCCACCGTAAAACTGGTTGCCGCCATCATGCCCTTAAGGATTGAAAGACTCCTCGACTTCTGCGGTTTGAATTGCATCCCGCTCCATTGGACCACCGCGTCCAATCTTTTCAGAATCGTACGGGCAGACTCATCGCTGCCTGTGATTAAAGTCTTGTCATCCATAAAAACACGCAGTGCCGGCATCCAGTGATCCCCAATTTGAAGGCCCAGTCTGTAGCCGACCGCCCCGTCTAACAAGACCTGCATGGCCATGACGAACAGTATTGGTGAGATCGTACACCCCATAGCTATCCCAACTTGTAGCTCAGTCCACCTCGTGGTAAACGCCGAGGTAGAGAAGCGCAAAGCGAACTTAGAGAAATATTGCTCGATCATGTCGTTGATCTGTGCCAGCACGTGAAACATGCGAAGGGCCTGCCACAGAGTCTATGGGGAACTGCCCCATAGGCGTTGGCGAGATCAAACCAAATAACATGCAATTAGGTTATCTCATGCTTGGCTCTCTGAATAGACTCCCAAATCATGGTCGCGTGTTCAAGGCACCCAGTGACGCCTGGGATTCCAACCTTTTGGACACTCGTATCGATGTACTTGTTCGCCATCAGATACTGTGGGAGCCGGCGAGCCATGACCGAGAAGAATGTTCTACACTCAATGTTCAACAGACAGATAGGCCTGAACTGGGAAGGACTCTTCGAGTCCTGCTTTTTGGGAATATAGACCCCGTTTGCCCGTTGCCACTCCGGACATATGTGTTTTTTTGCTCCACGCTTGTCTCAACAAGCCGTGAAGCATTCGTAGGACTTTCGGACATTTGTAAAGAACGTACGGAAAACCATTCGGATCTGGAGCAGACTTGCCGCTGGCTCTTTTCACAATTTCCCCAACCTCAGACCAAAGGGGAGGTATCACTTTAATTGAAACCTTCGGCAACTTAGGCTGCTTGAGGCCGCTAAGGATCTCTGGATTGTTATCGAGAGGCTCATTCCTCTTTTTGTCAGAGTACATTTTGCGTATATGTGACTCAAGCTCCCCTTTACTTACAACCAGAGTCCCAGACTTCGGTTGCTCGAATATCCCTCGGGCAAACTGGAACGGGTCCCTCTCGACTGTCCCGAACTCACGGGAACAGTGCTCATATATTACATCACCAAACTTTGTAAGCTTGTCGCCTTACGACTTCTTTTTTAAATCATGAATTAGTATCTCACATAATGTACCTTCTAACTTGCACCACGACACCTTATCGCTCGCAGGTGGAAACCTGATCCTGGAACGCACTTCCTCAGGAATCATCAAATTTGCGCCTCCGCAGTCAACGTCATGGGCCTCTCCGGGCGAGTGGGTTTCACCCTGCCCGTCGTTCCCTAGCGACTCAGAAACTACCACAGGAGTAGTAGTTTTGCGACGCCGTTTACTGCGTGAAGCACCCTCGCATTTCATCCTTCCGGCATGCGTTCTCAAACCATGCAACCCCGTGAAGCTCTTCCCACATGTACAGAGCCAGCCCGGACGTTGGGCAAGAATCGGAGTCCGGGGGCTAGCGTTGTCGTCACCGTTTATATCAATTTGATTGGGCCCATCATTCTCCCCCTCTTACGAAGGGCCCTGGGAGCATCTTTCTATATTGGTTTGCAAAATCGGAGGTATTATACTGTGTTAGGGGTGATCAACCCGGTCCACAGTCGACATCTGTCTCCAGATGTCAGTTTATCCCCCCGGCGATACCGGGGGGGCCAGTCTTTCCATAGGTGTCAAAAGGTCTATCCCGATAGTCACCAGCCTATCCTGGTTGTCTTGTAGGCTAGCCACGTACAATAAGAAGAAACTCCACAGGGGAGCATGTACAGCAAGGGTCTACCAATCATCAGTAGAAGTAATCTCTCGTCGACAAATGTTTCGGCCCACGAGCTCTTAGACATTTTCAGAGATTGAGCCCACCCGAGTTCATGAAGCTCAGGGTTGGTTTCCCCTGCTGCACGAAATTACCGGAAATAAAGCATCATTTGTGAAATTTACGTGCAGGCAAAACTCAAGTTCTGGAACACAGCTAAATCCAAAAATCGACGTATAACCTGAACTTTTCACCAGAGTTTACAGCCGGTAAACATTAAAAAGAAGAAGAGTACGACTATTCAGTAAAATATAAAGGCGTTGATGGTAAATGGCACACGCCCACACGCGCACACACACACACACACACATATATATATATATATTATATTATATATATATATATATATATATATATACACATGCACACACACACATATATATATGTATATACACACACACACACACACACATGCACACACTCTGACAGACATACACAGACATTGGTGTAGAGACTGTACCTTTGACCTGATACATGATTTCTTTTCTTTCTAATTTTTTTTTTTTTTTTATTATAATAGATCTAGAAAAAATGCTGAAGGAAAGCTTGATCTGTGAAATTGTTAATTTTGTTTTGCGAAAAGGTTAATCTGATCTGTAAAGGGATGAAGTTGATTTTCAAAAGGTTAATTTCATTTACGATTGGATGAATTCGATTTACAAAAAGTTGAATTTGGTTTGCCAATCATGTAATAAAGTGCATTAAAATACAGGCATCCACGAGGTCTGTATCTCAATTTTAATCTTTTCCTCTCTAAAGATTATAATACGAAGAACTCCACAGGGAAACATGTACAGCATGGGTCCGCTGATCATCAGTAAAAAGATCCCTCGTTGACGATTGTTTCGGCCAGTTACCATTCCTATACAATATCAGAAGGTAAGCCTACCTGGGTAATGACTCCCAGGCCACGATCTTCCCCTGCTGCACTTCAGCATGATGTGAAGTGCCAGTGCTGGCCATCACTGTTCGTGCACCAAAACCACGCATAAGAACCATTATTCGGCACATGACTCCTTTCCCGCACCTGGATCATCAGCCGTATAGTGCTGGTCTCCGTGACAAAGTGGTCAAGCCGTTTGCCTTGGGCTTTGAAGATCGTGGGTTCGTTTAAAGGCTGCCCCTTCATTTCACAAGATCAATATTTACAGATGTCCTTGGGGATTGTCGCTGAAGCTACAGAGTGTCGCGCTCTCGGCAGGCGGCTAGCCGTTATGCGAAGAGAGACCGTGCCGTATGGAATAAAACCAAGTGCAATGAAGTCGATCATCTCAACTTTAAACTTGAATTTAACTAGTCAAAGATTATATAGATCAGCCAGCAATCATTTAATGGTGCAAGACGTCAGCCGCACAGACGAAAAAGAAGAAGTTTAAAATATGAATCAGTGAAGTCATTCTCACATCCTTACACATACAGGACTGCAGATTTCCACCAGGCTATATGGTCGTTTTTTTTTATTTTTAATGCTCTAATTTCAATTTCCTAGAGGTTAAAGGTGGTATCTGGGTTTGCCCCTTTAATCTGCCTACAACACTGAGACTTTATTGTATTCTTATAATGTCACGCCTTCAAGTTCTTTTTGTCTGCCATTCATTGTGAGATCCTCTTATATCAAGGTATCAAACTTGAGTTAGGTTTAAGTTAGTCTCCACCAACAAAGTAGGTCACGTTTCATTTACAAGTTTGTTGGGTTGGTCTACTTTCATGCAGGTTGCGGATGTGCCGCTCTGTTTTTTTATTTCTAGGTTGTCTTGCATTTATGTTTTTATTCCGAGAAAGAAAATGCCTGTGACATAGGTTGCAGCATTCTCTAGGGTGATTGTGTTAGACCCAGTTTGTCCATGGTTTTGAAGTGTTAAAAGCACTGGTTTGCTGAAATATACAACACACAATATCAACGGCATTGCGCAACACACACGTAGGTTTAGAAACTACCAATCAGAGGTGAGCTAGTGTTATGAGGGGCTGTGGGGAGACTAAAATTAGTTTTACACAAAATTGTCAGGCAGCAGCCCAGTAAAGATAAACGACACGCATGTGTTTGATCCCCTCGTCTTTAAACGATATTCTTACATTTGTAAATAAAAGCTAATGTTCTTTATATCACGCCTCATAACTCTGTTATCATAGAATATATATTGCCTTGTTCTGTTCTATACATTGAAGACATCTTCATTACACTTTCCTATATGTTCTTGTGTCTCAGTCTGTGTCAATGAAACCTAAGCCTCAGAGCATCCACAAAACAACTTAGATCTCACCATCATTAAGTGCCTTGCCAGCTCGCGTTGGCGTTCATATATCTCCACAGGTTCGTACGTTCCTTCGTTCGTTCGGTATTTGGTGTTCTAATGATGTCCAATAAACGTTTCTATTATTTCTGCTTCTCTCTAGAATGCTGGCATTTCTGCACAACGCCAAATGCACCACCACAAACACGTAATCTGCAACAGTTTCACCTCAACTAAGCCGGTGACGCCGTCTTTAATGTCCTGCCGCAGTGAGTCGACTAGTCTCCGGCCGCTACTACCATGCTGGGGCTAGTGGTGGTCGCCTTACTCTCCATCCTCGTCTCTTGTGTCGCCTGTGACCTGCATACACCTGGTCAAGCTGAATCTGAAGTCACCACAGAGTTGCCTAAGTTTGAGAACGGTGGCAGCAAGACAACGATTCCCCCGGTCAAGCCAGTCATCAATATAACTGCAGTATTTGAGGAGCAAGACCTGGACGATTACATCCCCATCTTTGAGCGAGCACTAGTTGACTTAATCAACGAGAGCACCATTTTCACCTGGACCGGGCGTGTGCTTAGCGCCACTAGTGATCTGAGAAGTTTGTTGACTGGGACGTGTGCTCACTTTGAAGGTGACAGAAGCCAGGTGCGACTGATCGTCGTCTTCGGGAGAGTAAGGACTGTGCAGACTGTTAATCTTATATCCGAAGCTCTGGGAATTCCTGTCATTGGATATATGGTTGACAAAGGAGACGGCTACGTTCAGGTAGGAGATTGTGATGTATACATGTTGAGGTACATACCCACATTTGTTCTTCTGATAGTCCAGACCGAGCGCCGTTGGTGGTTTTGTCTGTAAACATTCTTCCACCTCGTATACTTTTAGTAATTTCTGATACAGGCGTGTTTTCCATGTCATGTTGCCAAACTGTCATACTATTTTCTCTTGGTCGCCATTTGCTTTTTTTTTCTCTCCAAATTTCCAGCGGTTATGTTCTTTATATCACGCCTCATAACTCTGTTATCATAGAATATATATTGCCTTGTTCTGTTCTATACATTGAAGACATCTTCATTACACTTTCCTATATGTTCTTGTGTCTCAGTCTGTGTCAATGAAACCTAAGCCTCAGAGCATCCACAAAACAACTTAGATCTCACCATCATTAAGTGCCTTGCCAGCTCGCGTTGGCGTTCATATATCTCCACAGGTTCGTACGTTCCTTCGTTCGTTCGTTATTTGGTGTTCTGGGTCAATTCTACTGATGATATTCTCACATGCCACTGTCTTAAAATTACACTTTATAAACACATGTCGTGATTACAAATACAATCAATTATTCAATCAAATCCATCAGTCTGCAGGGCCTTTAGAGAACGTCTTTCCCATCACAGCGCGCCTGAAAATCTCTCTCTCTCTCTCTCTCTCTCTCTCTCTCTCTCTCTCTCTCTCTCTCTCTCTCTCTCTCTCTCTCTCTCTTTCTCTCTCTCTCTCTCTTTCACTAGCAAGTTTTCTAGCCCTATATGCTTCCATGGCCAGTGCATCTTGAATGTCTTATAACAATTTTTTTTGCAAAGGTCTGCATCTGCCTCAGCTCACAGGTGCAGATATACAAATTCACATTAACTTAACATGACTTGACACTTCTTCTTCTAATCAACATCGTCGTCATCATATTTATTATCTTGTACTCCTGTTTCGTATTTGGGGATGGCTGCGATAATCTCTTTAATCCTCTTTTAAAATGTTCTATTTTATTTTAGATGCTGTGTTATTTATTCTTTATGCCTAAGTCGTGTCAGTGTTGTAGATTTATTTTCCGTTTATTCCTGATTCTTTTCTCTTTTATAATCTTAACTAAAACCTAATTTAATGCATCATTTTCTTAGCTTTTAAGAGCAATCTCTCTATCACCTCTACCGTTTGTTGTTTCCCTTTTCTCTTTACCCTATCCAGTTTCCTCAACTTGGGATACATCAAGCATGCTACCAGTACTAGTCCTATATCTTCGTAGAGCAAGCGGTACTCTCGGGCTGGAATACAAAATGCCGAGCGATTTTATTTATGAGTATTTTTTATGGTATTTATGTTAGGCTGGGTCAACAAAGGATCGCTAACGAATGCTGAAAGTCTGCCCGGATTTGGATTTGTTGCTACGACTAGAGATTAAAAGTAAAATAGGTCAAGCGAATGCTGCATTTCAGAAAAGGAAAAAAATCTAATGCAAAAAAATCGCTCTCATTTAATGTAAGAAAGAGGGTGCTAAAATGTTACATAGAACCTGCTCTGCTGTACGGCAGCGAATCTTAGAATGTCAGTGAACAAATTAAGAAGAATTTGGAAGCAACAGAGATGTGGTTTCTGAGACGAATGTTACTAATACCTTGGACGGACAGAGTAACTAACAACGATTGCTTGAAAGAAGCTAATGAAAGTAGATCTCTATATACAACAAAAAGAAAGAGACATTTTTATTATTATCACTATCATCATCGTCTTTACAACCATCTTCGTCATTATCATCAAATTCCTTAAGCAAACATTCCTTACTTTCCTCTCACAAAACCCTCATAGCCATCTTCATTAATAACATTGTTGGTGACAATCACTTTTATAATTCTTTTACTCTAGCTACACAGAACCAATACAGTTAATTATCATCAAGAAAAACCTTCTTAGTTCTTCAATAATCTGCTTCTATCTGTTGCTCTCACCTTCCTTTCCCATCTAGTGGAACATAGACCGTCAATCAACTCCCGTGGGTTTGTAGGTATGTATGTGGGTGAATGGGGTGTGTTAATGTGTGTGTGAAGGTATGTGGGTGTGTTTAAGCGAGTGGGTGGATGTGTGTGTGTATACATTTTACCACCCATGCTTTTGTGATTTTTTTCCTCTTCTGTGATATTCATTATGTGCATATTATCATATGAATATAACATGCTTATTGATAAAATACAGCTGCAGTGTGAAAAACGGGTGTTTAGAAGGGCCGAATGTAAGACGGGCCTGCGTGCCCAATTTGTGACCATTTGAAAATAAATTTCGTTCGTTCGTTCATCAAATTCTTTGCTACTGCGTGCAGCTCACCAATGTCTTCTGCAAATTTTGACGTCACTGTGTAGCTCTCTTCTTCCAGTATATGTTTTGGTATTTTTGTTCTGCCTTCGTCTCAGTTCCCCTGCGGGTTCCAGTGTAAATACATTCTAGGAAAACTGTTCTCAGGTTTTCTCAACAGGCGTTCTATCTAGCGTCAGCATCTTTGCCTCATCTCGTGATTCACTGTAGTATGTCTAGTTCTCTGCCATAGCTCCACTTTACTGATTCTATCATACTAATTAATTACCTTTATGGTTCGAAGTCCTCGGTTCTTGGTCTAAAATATATTCAAAAATGACAGCAACAAGCATAATATATGGGAAACAATAACAGCTTTGAAACGTTATCAATTTCCTGCCCTAACACTTGGGTGCATTTGTTAACTGAAATTTATAACATTTGATGAAATTAACCCGAAAACATCGCTTGCAATCTAACAAATTGAAAGGCAAAATCCGGAATGGTTATACTAATAAAGCAATGCATTAGCTGTTCTTTTACTTCAGTACAATTTTCAGGTTGAAACTTTCAAAAACTTAGACCCGGTCGTTAATAACTCCCTAGGCTTTCTTGGGGAACACACTTAGCAGTGGGTTAGACCAGTGGTTCTCAGATTAGTTAATTCATGTCGACCCCTCTTATTTCTTGCATCCTAATAGTCGTACAGATAAACTGATTCTTCATCTTCTTCTTTTGCGATCGGGTCACTAATTGGCTCACCGGTAGGTGATTTCGTCGCCAGTCGGGATGGTATTTTGGTCTGTCTCAACAATGCAAGAGCTATTTTCATAGCTACTTGGTGGCGAGAAATGCTGAACAATTTTATATGGCGAACATAACCTATTCACAATTATAACCTAAAGCTCCTATTTTGCTGACGCTGGCTGAACATAAGGATTTTTTTTTCCCGCAAAGCCACCATTTTCTTTTTTTCTTCTGCTCTACTGCTTATGCTGTAAATTGTCGCAGAGATGAGTTAGATGTAGTTTCCCGTCACTTGATAACTGTAGTTTGTGTTAATGTCATACAAACGAGCGTACAGGCTATCTTGCTGACACTGCTCTTGCTATGACTGGCCCTGTACTGGACAGAAGGGACGTAATCAGCGCCATGTGCAGCACGTATCGTGAAGGCAAACACATGGCATGATTTCCTATCCCTCTCTGGACTGATAGACATAGGGATGGAACCTGGAGCAGCACTAATTGGTAGTGATTTGATGCATGACAAGCTGAGTGTTGTGAGGGCCCTTTGGGAGCGAGTGAACAGTGCTGAGGCACAGATAGATCATTACGGTCTGAGGAAAATTGCACTGCAAGGAGTTACTAGGGGATCTGGCCGACGCTCGACACTCAGGGATAAGGCGAGACGGATATACAATCAGACAGTTACTAGTACCATCATAATTTTAACTCGTCGCTTGCTGCTGAAGATGAGGATGGGGGTGTTCCGAGTGCCGTGATGTCGATTCTTGATTCAACATTCAACATTCAACCTGGAGCAGCAAAAAATTAACATTTCACCAAGGGGAAAAGGCATCTAATTAACAAACTCAGAACACGCGTCCTCAGTTGTTTTGCGCTTACGGAACTTCTGAAGAGGAGATCGGAGCACCTATCGACCCGTATTGAGTACTGCGAAGATAATCCTCACTAATCACTTTTGTGAACGCATCGTATAGTCAAACAATTTTTGAATCGGCTCACCTTTACACACATACACCCACACATATATACACACATATATACACACATACATTCCCACATATACATACACACACATATATACACACACATACACACACACACATACACACACAGACACACATATATATGTGTATATACACACGTACACACACACACACACACACATATATATATATATATATATATATATATATATATATATATATATATATACACACACATACACACACATGAATACTGTCAGACACCTTTTATAGGTGTGACACAGGCACACTTGTTATTTGTGCCAGGTGTACGCACACTTCCATGAACATGTAAACGCTGATGACCTAGTTCCAGTTTTTAAATAATGTTTATTTAAGAACTCATAATAATTGCAAAGTTAGTATGGCTTCCACACAACGTTATCGACTACTGAGTAGCCACAGATTTCATTCTTATGGTTCACTGGCCCACTAATCCTAGGTAGTCACTGGCCAAATACATCAACAGTAAGCTGGTACAGCTGATCACAAATCATCCTCGCAATATGAGCAAAGTCATGAGAGGCTATAGGATGCCTTTATATCTATAATTACGTATCCTCCTGGCTACCACACTTAACTTTATAATCCGGCTATACAACAGAAACACTTGCCACCAGTATGAATAACCACTACTGTTTTGCTCACAGTTTTAAATCCAGTCCATTCCAAGCGAAAAACAATTCACACCTTTTAAAAGGGCTCCAAACAAACACATCCGTTCACTGGACTGACCAACTACTAACTGCCCTGTGTCGCTCTACCTGTTTGTCCAGCCCCCCTGTCACCTCCCCACTCAGTTACCTGTATCGCCGTGCGAGTCTACACACAACCCGCCTGAACAGTAATTGACCTGTCTGCTGTAATGAGTCAGTCTAGTCGTTATTTGTCTTTCTCTCACAGTATGTGGTCAAGTTGACTCATGACAGTTTCACCTCCGCTTTCAAAATGATACTATGTATCATTTCTGTTCATGATTCGTTATTGCACCCAGTGTTATGTTCTTTTGGTGCTACCTGTGTGTAAATCTCTAGATAGATTGTCTGGTCACCTTGCATGTATCATGCCATTATCATTTTCTTTCTATACTAGTATAAATCCCGGATTTATGAAGGTCCTAACCAATTTCTGATGCTAACCCATGCTATTCCTTGCACCGCATAACATCATCTGGTTGAAGGTTGTTTCCTTAATGGCCCTGTCTTTTGCCCCTTTACCCAGGCTAGTTACCCTGCCTACTTTTGGTTTGCCGTATGAACTAAGTATGTCTTTACTCTTAGACCGTTACAGCCCCATCATGACCATATGATAATTGATAATTTCTCTCACATAATCAGCGGTGACATAAGATGTGATGCATGTGAACCGAGTATTCTGTGATGTTTGATTACCGATGTGCTACCTGGCGTATCTGAAAAGATGTCTTGGAACTGTTGAAGGATCTTCATTAGTAGTGCTCTATTCTCATGGGGAATTTCGCTGTTGACTTTAATATCTTTCCACGATGATTTGACTGTTGTTGAAGGTGTAGGAATTTGGTCAGTTATAGTGTCTTCCTGTTGCTCCTTGATGGTTAAGGCTAAAGACACAACATGCTCGTTTATATGCCTGGGGGGTTGTAGCTCATCTCGAATCTTGAATGGCTTTAACATGTTAATATGGACGATTTTCGGCTTGCCTTTCACCAGTATCTCGTAATCCACATCCAAAATTTTTTTGGTTACCTTGTATGGACCTTGTCATGATACTTACAGTTTATCAGATGGAAGTGGTAACAGTAAAAGAACTTCTTCTTCTTCTTTTAAGGTAACTGTCTTAGACTTTCTATTTGCATATTGTCTGTACACAGTACCCGAGGTTTCAAGGGCCTGTTTTGCAGCCATGCATGACTTTATAATCCTCTCCGTAAACTGACGACCATATTATAGGCATCTATGGTTGGCTGGTCTTCAACTTTCCCCGTTATTAGTTCTTTATAAATTTGCAATGGTCCACGAGGGTTGGCTCCATAGACCAACTCAAATGGGGAATGCCCTGTACTACTCTGCGGCACCTCTCTATAGGCGA